>CABFOQ010026381.1:5679-28258 GCA_900660455.1 Gephyroberyx darwinii | reverse complement strand
CTTGTGTGTGACACTATTAGGCACCATCTATTTTCACTTTGTACCCTTGATCCCAAAATAATAGTGAGATGCTTAAATTGTCAACTGGAAATTGTCTTGATATGATTGACAGCTGTGATATTTGATTCACATCATCGGAAGTTAGAAGAAGGCAGAGACATTTTATACCATATTTGTACAATGGTATGTATCCCAATATCCAATCACGAATCAACTGATCACCTGACCTGGTGGCTTTCCTGGGCTGACCAATCAGAGGGCTTCCACCAGCTTCTGGAATAATCTCATCACACAGACTGCAGGCGTATCTGTTGCTTAAGCATTTTATACTCTGAACATAATGCAATTAGCAGTGTGCACTTGCGTAGGTGTGTGTTCATGCATCTTAATGTAAACCTTTATGTTGATTACACTGAAGAGGAACACTGAAGGAACACACAGTGGTCAAAATATTAGCAGCACCTTCCTTCTACTGAGTTGCACTCCCCTTTACACATGCAATATCAGTTTCCTCAAGGCTTAAAATCCGTTTCCTGCCTTTCAGCTGCATCTCTCTTGGTAATGGCTCATAGTTTTTACCAGGATCTACCTGGTCAGTCTACTGGAGGGAAGAATCTGGTGTTCCTAATATTAATACACTCGGTGAACAACGTGGCTAGCTTGCCCCAAGATGTTCTGACACCATCTTTCATTTTAAAAGTTTTGTGTCCACCTCAAATCTCTTTTTTCTTTTTCTTTTCAGTGGAATAGACGTGCAGATGCATGTTCAATGCATCAGTGTTGAGATCGGTTTCTCAGGGCGCTAAGCACCAACTGCAAGAAGTTAAACATTTTTCAACTCTTAGCAAGAGTTTTCAGTAGTTGCTTAGCAACAGGAGCCACAACCAGCGCTTCCCCCAAGCATCCGTTTAGCACTATCTAAAAGAAGAGGTGTGCAGTGAACACAGGGGGTAATATGACACCTCACTGTGTTCACGATGTCCCCCTGTCATATCTAGATGCACGTACCCAACACAGTTATCTCATCACTATGAGATTTCTGAAGAGCATACGCAACAGTGCTGTGTTGTACAACAAATACTCTGGTCAAAACAAATCCCGTTACTTAAAGGTTACAGAGTGCTGCCCTTCTGCTTTCCTCTTCCTCTGCGGGCAGAGGCTGGCCTGATAATCTGATACCCTATTATCAGCTTCCTCCTCCGTATGCCCTGGCATTCAGGGAGGGCGGAAATATGATGTGGTAAAGTTCAGCGGTGGTAGAGCTGATACCTCAGGATCACATATTGTGGTGCACATCAACATAAATGTCCACCATGACATTTATAGCGGCCTAATTAGAGTATAACCATGCTCAGCAGTGGACATTTACACTTTGGTACCCAGAAGCAAACTCACTTCATTTCCCTCAGAATATAATTGATTGGCAGACACCAGTGACCAGACTCTGGTGACCTGTTGTCTCAGAGTGACGTCGAAGAAATCACCAATTAAAAATCCCTGTAGAAAACCAGCACACACTGGAAATAATGATTTGACTTTTTGGCGTAAACAAACTTCCTGTTTACTAAACAGCACGCTCGCAGTTGCCAGAGAGTGACAGTTGCCCTCTGATGTGTCATCAGGTAATACCCAAGGCCACGTAACCATGGCGACCCCATTCACCCGCGTGATGTCCGGCCGTAACACGGCAGTGATACTGGCCAGCCTGGGAGCCGGCTCCATGGTGTCAGGATACCTCCTCACTGACAGCACCTCTGCTGCTGAGAAGAGGAAGCTCTATCCACCCAGGTATGTGTGTGTGTGTGTGTGTGTGTGTGTGTGTGTGTGTGTGTGTGTGTGTGTGTGTGAATAAAATAGCCACAGTAAAAATCTAAACAATGCTAACATGTCTGCTGCAAAAAACAAAAACAAATACATGAAAGACACATTTACTGTAACACATACAAAGCATATATGATTGTTACAAAGTGGACTGTGAAGTACTAATACTGAAAGAAATACTCTGAGGAGGGTGTGTGGCTACAAACTACTACTACTACTCTACAGTGCTGACTTTCCTGACCTGAGGAAGCACAGAAACTGCATGTCATCAGCCCTGTCCCCAGCCATATACGCCCGCCTGAGGGACAAAGTAACCCCCAACGACTGGACCGTGGACCAGTGCATCCAGACTGGGGTGGACAACCCCGGACACCCCTTCATCAAGACTGTGGGCATGGTAGCCGGAGATGAGGAGAGCTACGAGGTCGGTACTAATGTTTTAGTGAGTTGGTGTGTCTGAGGTCGTTCAATCCTGCAGAGGGGGGGAAACTGTGACAGAGGTTGACAGAGCTGCTGTCCTTCCATCAGGTGTTTGCTGAACTCTTCGATCCTGTTATCAAGGACAGACACAACGGCTATGACCCTCGCACAATGAAACACCCCACTGACCTGGACGCTTCCAAGGTTAGACGTGCATTTCCTCCTCTAGCACATCCATCCATTCACTTCATTCCGCCCACATCATTTTCTGACTCCTACATTTCTTTTCACTGATTTTCTCCCTTCTCACGTCCTCAGATTACATCGGGAATGTTTGACGAGCGATACGTGTTGTCATCTCGTGTGCGTACCGGCCGCAGCATCCGTGGGCTGAGTCTTCCCCCTGCGTGCACTCGCTCTGAGCGCCGCGAGGTGGAGCGTGTGGTTGTGACAGCTCTGGCTGGCCTGAAGGGAGACCTGAGTGGTCGCTACTACAGCCTGGGGGAGATGACAGACAGAGAGCAGCAACAGCTTATTGATGTGAGTGGACACACACACACACACACACACACACACTCAAAGACATGGTTGGTTTAAGGTTGGTACCTAATGTATATAATGACCTTTGCCCTCTAATGTCCCTGGGTTCCTCTGTCCCTGTACTGGCCTATCAGGAGCACTTCCTGTTTGATAAACCTGTGTCACCTCTGCTCACGGCAGCTGGGATGGCCAGAGATTGGCCTGATGCCCGTGGGATCTGGTAAGGCTAGGAGATACTAGGTAGAAGAAATAGTGTTGCTCTCATAGTAAACTGTGTGAGTAAAGTAATGCGTAGTCCCTGTATGAAACATGTTTAGCTGTTTAGTGCCTCAGGTGTATCTCTATGATGGTTTCCTGGAGAACAGTGCTCATTCTCATACATGCAATATGTAAAGGGTTTGTTCCCCCCTACCTCTTCAAGCCATGATGTATTTCTTTCCCTGATCTATAAGGCAGAAATGGTCCCAATAGAGGATTCATTTCCCAATACTGGATTTATGAGGTACTCTGGTATAGTATAAAGTTGGAGCGCCAAGATGGACATTCAGAAACATTATATATGGAGAATCAAATAGGAACAGAGTATGTAGAAACACTGACCTGGCCCTCACTGAGACATGGTCTAAAATCATCAGAGAGACACTGTCACTGCCAGAAGATTATATGCTAGTGTTTCCATTCATTTTACCTTTCCATTTTCTTCCTCGACATTTAGAGCTTGATAAATGCACTAATGGTATCCTGAGCTGCGTTTCCAATAAAATGACGACATGATCAATGCGCTTTTCTTACTCTGACACCTGAACTTTCTCCTCCCTCCTGCTTTATGTCTCAAAGATGATTATTGATCCACATCCTCTGTCCTCCACAATGTCCTTTCCTTATACTTCTCCTCTTCCTTTCCCTCCATCCCTCCATAACTCCCACTTCAGGATCATTTCCTTTTCGATAAGCCAGTGTCGCCCCTCCTCACCTGTGCCTTCATGGCCCGTGACTGGCCTGACGCTAGAGGCATTTGGTATGCTGTGTGAGCCGTGCTGCCCCTGTGTGTGTTTTTCTCATACTGAATGTTTCATCAACTCAAACGTCATTTTTTCAGATGAGTCATCTGACCACGAAGGAAAAATGACATCATCATCAACTGTGACATACGATTGAGTCAATCGTATGTCACAGTTGATGTACTAACATGGACATCAAAACCAGCCTTCACTGTCAGCATGCAACAAAGTAGGGTTAGCTTGTGTGCTTGGAGGTCAACTCAAGGTCAGTCCTCATTCTGCCTCCTTAACTGTCTCAGGCATAACAACGAGAAGAACTTCCTGATCTGGATCAATGAGGAGGACCACACAAGGGTCATCTCCATGGAGAAGGGTGGAAACATGAAGAGGGTGTTCGAAAGGTTCTGCAGAGGTCTTAAACAAGTACGTGTGTCTGTATGTCGTCCTATGCCGCTACACAATCTAGGCTGGATCTTCTGAAACGTAGTCTCGGTTCATCTCGGTTCATCCCTATGTGAAGCAGTCCAGTCAACTCAAATCCTTTTATTTTTAATAAACTGGAGTGCCACAAAGTGCTTTACAGAAACACAAAAACAGATGAAAGCAAGGTCAATAAATAAAAAGGAGAACATATACATCACAGACAGCAGGAAACAGGGCCAGAGCTTGTGTGTGTTTGTGTGTGTGTGTGCATGCCATTACATATCTACTAAAAGTTTACTTTTTGTCTTGAGAGTGCCTTGCTGACAGATTGTGCTTTGGCAGTAGTCTTTACTCTTTCTTTTTGTGACTTCCAGGTGGAGCATTTAATCCACGAGAGAGGCTGGGAGTTCATGTGGAACGAGCGTCTGGGCTACATCCTCACTTGCCCCTCTAACCTGGGTACTGGACTCAGGGCTGGTGTGCATGTTCGTCTGCCTCTTCTTAGCAGGGTAATGTAGAAAAAAACATTAGTAAAGCAACGCAAACAAGTAAACAAACACTGTACACATACAGCGTACAGTGTTCTGTATTATTATCCTGATCAGGGACGATCTGAATTGATATGTGGTTGATGTTTATGACTCAGGACCCACGCTTCAGTAAAATCCTGGAGAACCTGAGGCTACAGAAGAGAGGCACAGGAGGTGTTGACACGGCTGCCACTGGAGACACCTTTGACATCTCTAACAACGACCGCCTGGGCAAGTCAGAGGTAAATAAGCAGAAGTGAAGGGAGGTGGGCAAAAATTAAAAGTGAGATCATGAGCGGAAGAGAGCAGAAGATAAAGAGACAGAGCCAGACACAGGAAGACCAGACTTCCAACAGGTGTGGGGCTGTGAATAACCTTACCCCCTGCTGTTCCTAATTCTGTAATCCTGGCAGGTGTGGTGTGAGCTGAACGTGTAGCTACCATCTGCAGGGCTGAACTCAGATGCCAGCCAGAGCTCCGCCCCATTCCAACCAAATTCAACAGCCAGCTGATTTCACTGATTCGCACACCTTCAAACCAGAGAGAAGGAGCTACTCAGTGAAATCAGCTGGAGTAGCGATTGGTTTCAATGAAAATCTGCCTCGGGCCTCATGATGATGTCCTAAACCACTGATTTAGGGCATCATCAGCTATCATGATGGATGATTTGCATCGACAGTGATTCATAACCAGACTTCTGAATGTGTATCTTGTGCCGGTGATGATGATGTGATTTTGACGCTTGTTACTGTGCATCCCCAGGTTGAGTTGGTCCAATTAGTGATTGACGGCGTAAACTACCTGATTGAATGTGAGAAGAGGCTGGAGAGGGGTCAGGATGTCAAGATCCCCTCCCCCATCGCTGCGTTTAGGAAGTGAACGTCGCCACTGCTGGGAACCCTGGGATAGAGCAGGCCCTCCAACCGCTGGTCGTTAAACTGTTGGTCTTATATGTACGAGATATTCATGGCATGTATAGGATTATATTGAAGCACATGCACAATAAACTCATAACATGTACATGAATTGTAAACAAAAATAAACTCCCTTCATGAATCGCTCTGATGGAGCAAGTCTGTCTTGGTGGCTGGTGTTCTGCAGAAGAGTTATATTGGTAATCATGGTTTCAGTGATGAGAGGCTTGATTGTTTAAAAGAAATGTCATGAGTGTTATTGCCTCTGTGGTGCCGTGCAGACAGAAGTGGAGTAAACAGTGCTTGTCAATCAATACCAATCGATACAAATGTATTTAAAGTGCAATTTACACAGAAGCGTTGCAATACACTACAGACATTGAACACAGTACAGGAAGATAGCTAAGAGGTTAGACAGCAATCATATCCAAATAACACTAGTCTCTCTCTCTCTCTCACACACACACACACACACACACACACACACACACACACAGGATCTCCTGCTGCTAGATCCTTCTCAACCCCAGACGGAGAAGTCACCACCAAGGCATGACCAACAGCCAGGCTGGAGCTGGATTAGAATAATGTTATAACCTTCCTACCTGTCCTGCACTGTGGGCGACAATAAACAGTGAAGGAATATCATCGCTGTTCATACTGAGGCAATTTGTATTCTTTCATGACGGTCATATTTCCTTCTCCAAACTATGAATAGCACAATATGATGAAACATACGCCCAGCCAAATGAATAAATATTCTGATGGAAAGCGGTAATGCCTGGCGATGGATGGACTCCCGTTATCGTCTGTCTACTAGCCACCAGTTAACCTGGTATTCACCGATGGGCAGACCTCAGCTGCCTCCTCTAGAGGCCTTAATCCAGGAGTAAAAGGGCAAGCTCATTACTGACAGACACCAGACTGTCCAGGCAGAGATGGCTTGCTAACCACATAACATAGCCAATTTTACTTTTCATACATCCCTGAGAAAAGAGAATTATCATTTTAAAATAAAGGCCTCCTGTCAGAAGACGTGAGTGTTTTCATTATTTGGGTAAATGGCCTCTTTAAATCCCTGCTAAGAGCTAAGAGTCTCTTTGAGTCGCTCTTCCTCTTCTGGCAGCAGATTAGTGACGTAGATCTAATAATGCTATTAGAGCTCTATACTAGAGGGCTCAGAAACAGTGTGTGTGTGTGTGTGCATGTGTCTGCGCACGTCTGTGTGTATAAGTAAATAATTAATGCTGTAATTATTGCGAACCGAATGAGGGTAGGATTTATTTGACACTGAAATTAGTTTTTCTGACCGGGGATAGTAAATAGCCGAATCATACTTCAATTGGTATTCACAACTATTACAGTGTATCATCAGCGTTATGTACAGGGCTGCATTTTATGTAGTGCTGTTAGTAAGCCTAAGTGTTTACAACAGGGAATTTTCACAGCTCTACTAAATACTCTGCGGAGGTCACTTGGGTCTAAGGGAACAAACAACTGCTGCGTGCACGTTGGACTGTAATGTGTTGACATCTGCAGGTGTGGCAGCTTCAGTCTCACATCTACACCTCACAGCTATATAAGACTGAAGTGTTTTGGGTCCGTGCCTTGCACAAATAGAGGAGAAGTATGCAGTTTCAATTGAAGTTAAATAAGATGTTTGATGAACTGTTGTGGACAATAGAATATCGTTGGGAAATAAAATGGTGATGTATTGGTGGAACTGTAACAACATGGATGATTGATGGAAATTCTCCAAACCTCCACTGGACTATAAACCCACTTAAGGTGCCATGAGTTTAGGTTATAAAAGACACAGTGAGGAGGAAAATTTCACATTTGACTCCACAGGTTTGACAATTTTTCATTTCTCTGCACTTTCCCATTTCTCCAACATAATGAAGCTGTGGGTGTCTTTGGCTTTCGTCTGTATGACGCTGTCAACTGGTAAGGAGAGTAAAGAAGTGTAGTCATGTCCACTCCATTTTTGTCAGCCTTTGTGAATATGTTGCACTCTCCTCTGCCTGCAGCCTGTGGGTTGAGGTGTTACACCTGCTGGGAGGCTAATCCTGGTTCCTGCACAGAGATATGGAGCTGTCCTGCAAGTCAGGACCGCTGCTCCACCACCATCAGTGAGTTGAAATTACTACTAAACCTCACCTCAGTTGGCAAAATTATATTGTATATGATCGGAAATGTTTTTAATCTTTACTATTGCTGAAGGATTTTGTACACAGCCATTGCATTTACAGGTTTTAATAGTCTGTATGTATAACTTGATTATCATCACATGGTTTATCTACAATGTATTACATACTGTAAATTATATATATATATATATATATATATATATATATATCAGCTTCAATATCATCTATATCTTCAATGACGTTTAAGAAAGAAAATCTTCATCTTGCCTTATACAATATCTTTATTTGTTACATATTACAAACTTTACTTTTTCTGTTGCAGCTGCTGAAAATCTGATCACCAAACAGTGCATGAGAAGTGATATGTGTAATAGAGTTGATTCCGTGAGTGTCAGATGCTGTAATGAAGACCTGTGTAATGGAGCAAAACACATCGGACCCGGTGTTCCCCTCCTGCTAGTGTCCTCAGCCATTATTAGCTACACTCTTTGAAGCCTAGCCATCCTCATTTTTACATCGTCATTCTGTAAAAATAAAATCTGCAAGGATGCTTTAAGTATTCAATTCTGCCTGAGGAAATGTATTAGTAATCATAGAACCGTCTAAGCGCTGGCGATCTTGGAGATATATTTGGAGATGTCTTTAAAATGTAAAATACTGTCTCACTGAGTAGCCCTGCAAGTATACTTTACAAATGTATATTGGCTACATGTCAAGATCTCACTTTTAATCTCAATTTCACTTGGACTACCTGGTTTAATAAAAGTAAAACAAATAATAAAGCCAGAAGCTTTTTTTTATGTATGATATTCATCTTAGGCTGAACTACTTGCACTGTAAAGACGTGCTTACTAGAGGGATGATGACTGCACAAGACATCGATGTACAGCACCCATCTCCATTTTACTTATTGCAAAGGCTCAATGCCACCACTGATGCAATGGTAACTATACTCAACAATGACAGCTTTAAGGGTTAACAAAGAAACTGATTATAACCGTTAATACATAATGATTTTTTTATTTGTTATTCCTGGCGTCTGTAGGGTTCCTCCTTTTTACATTGCAGGCCTGTCAGCAAGCTGATGGTTCCTTGTATAGTTTGAATCCTTCTAAATTATTACTCACCTTTTTAAAAAAAATGACTACACTACACTAATATTTATTTGTTATACTTAGATATAGGCTTTTACCAAACACAAAGTGAATTATTAATTAAATTAATAAAATGTAATAAAAACAATTACATTTAATTAAATGTAATTAAATTAATACATTTAATAAAACAATTACATTCAATTACATTTAATTTTTTGATAATAACAATTTGACAAATGAATAAAGAGATAGAAATAACAACATTTAACGTAGTATAACTATTTTTCATGCCTGAAACATTTTTTGCAACTTTGTTTCTGTACAAACTGCAGAGCAGTGTTATAGCCAGAAGTATAACTTAGAAACGTATCTAAGAAAATTAAAGGATATATATTTACGTTCAACTTCAGGAGCATAGACATAAGCAGAGAATTATGGTTAGCCTATTCATATAAGGCATAAGAAGGGAAAGAACAGTGCAAACTTTCCAAATGTGTCCGGAAAAGGTTTTACTTCTGTTGGAACTGATCATGTACATAATCCTGTGGTGTATTAGATGGAGCCCGGCAGCAGAGGGCAGACTAAGCCTGAAATTTCAAAGTGAGAGTCTCAACTGCAACAAAAACTTTGACATGCAATTTGAGTTTTAGGAGCAGTGCATCAATATAGGAGGTCAATGGGTAGTACAGGAACTCCAAAGAAGAGTAACATGATATCTCAGTCTCTACCAGTTTTCTTTACAGACATTTATCATAGTTTTACACATTCTACCCCAACCTTTCAAACTGTATTGGTCTAAGGGATATTAATGCATACTCAGTAATGCCTCTCACTAGTACAGTTACAAATATTCACACCGCTGAGCTCCCCAGTACAACCACAGTCTTCTACTGTTGACAGTTTGGGGTTGAGTACCTTACCCAGGGGCTTTCATTTCGTTTCCTGCCCAGACTTTCCCAGTCCTCTGTAACCTTTACGCTACTGCCACCCCCCTTTCATGCCACATCAGTGCAGAAATGATAACATTATTCTTTATACTATGAATATGGCCAAGATTATGTTCTAAAATCATATTAAAAATATCCACAGATGCCCCAGATATTGATATTATTATCAGAGGTAAAATAAATAACATACCTGAATTCTTAAATTTGCTGGTATTTCTCAATAAATCCATTAGTATTGAATGTATCCCTGAAAAGCAAATGATGGTAATATTATGAAGCAATTTTGAAAGTGTAATCATATTGTATATTCAACTTGAATCAAACAGCCTTCATGAAACATATGATCTTCTGGGTATTTTTGCTGTTTTTAGTAATCGAGAATTCATATATTTCATTCCTATAGTCTAAGACAGTCCAGTAAATATTTGTTAGCATGACATACTCTCTCCCAAAGTCAAAAAACAGAGAACTAAGACTTGAAGCTGTGATGTCCTTATCACAGTTATCTGTCATTTTTCTGGATTCATTAAAATTTGAATAATTACTGTTAGTTTACATTTTTGAAAGCAAGATTAAAACCGATAAATTGAAAATTCAGCTAGTGTATGCTGTTGAGCAGACCACATGTAACTGATTACCAGCTGTGATCCCTTTTCAAACTGGCCTATTACACAGCGACTGCAGACAAACAGACCTATTGACTTTGTTGAGCTGCTTTTGAAGAGGTAACTATACAAGAAGTCGAATGAAGCACTGACAATACCAGTTCAACCATTACTATCACCACAGTGCCAGGCCATCAAGAGGCGCATCATCAGGGCTGAGAAACTTCACTCCTCTATAATTGTGTGCCATCAATCTTCAGAGTTTCATAGTTTTTTCGCAGCACTTGAGAAAATAATGATGTTTGTGCTTTATTGAGCTCATTAATAATAGGAAGGAAATGTTCCATTTCTGTGACACAAAATGACAATAATATTTATGTGGGGGGTTGATAAAGTTGTTGATCAACACCAATGACAATGAGATTTCTGGCTGTGAAAACTCACTTTCTGGTCTGTACTCTGTGTTGGAACAAAAACTCCCCATCCATTGTTACTTCAAGTAATTGTAATTTCCCCCATGTTAGCTACAAAAGCTAAAAAGCCTCATTCTCAAGCCTCTTTGTGTATTCAAATGAATTCACATGACATCACACAAAAACACAAAAACATACCTCCAGGTTCTCCCAACAAAGTTTCTTTGTTGTGAGTGGTTTGCAGAGACTGCTGTGACACAGTGGTTTATATATAACTAAAACTTTTTCATTTTGTAAGACAACACACTCTCATATGTTTGCTAATGGTTCAGTTGGCAAGCCGGCTAGCTTGTTTTTTCCATAGAAGAGACTGAGGCAGCCAGTGAGCCAGAGAGTTCAAATTCTTATTAACTGCTCATTAATTAATATGAGCGATGCTTGTTTTTTAAACAATCAATGTTCATTTATTAATGGAAATGCATGCTGTCTGTATGCATAGAGAAAGGGGAAGATGCTCTTGCAGCTAGTCAGTATAAGTACTAAGTGAGTTAAGGTTCATTTAACACCAGTCATGGAAATATGAAAACAAGGTGGTGGTTTGTTGACTGTGAGTCTTTCCCACTTCCAACTTGAGCCAAACCATCAGGCAAGTGGTTTGGGTCACTTGGTTGCTGTGGCTCCTCTTTCATTTTAAAATATTAACTCATGCTTTGTGGGATTTACAAGATGGAAACCATCATTACCTATACTTGGAGCTCCCTGCAGTCAAGGGAGAATGATGCAGCTCTGTTTTCTCCATGTAAAAATAGGCTTTTTTTTAGTTTGTTAAAGTCAATCATCTACATCAAGTGGCCCAAACAGCCCTAAACACCACCAAACTGAATGAGCATTCAACATGTAATTGTCTACTCAAGTTAACTCACTTAACTCAAGTAAAAATACAGGATAAGTTCAATCTTAATCAATGAATGACAGATCCTTTTGTAATTGCAGTAATTTCATCGAAAAGTAACCAGCAATCAACCCAGATTACATTTTCATGGATTAATTAATGGGAAATCTAAATTTTGTACATTATTTTTCCTTCAAATAGATAAAAACTGAGTAGGCTGAAGCTTTTACTAAATCATATAATTCATTGGCACTTAGAAAAAGCGAGAATATGAACTTGGGTCTAAGTGTTTCCCATTCACTTTGAGAAAGAAAATTGCCTTCAAGTTATGTCTCGCACAATTAACCTCCACTGTGTGCAGGTGGAATGTACAATGCACTGCCCGTCATTCATTTTTCATCATATCTCTACCAAATGAGTTGTGATAATAACTACCTGTGCTACATTGTATTGCCCTTGTGAACTATGAGATGAAAGAAAAAATGAGATAATGGGAAAATCCAACACATCTCCTGTGTAATCACATATATATCATTACAGAGATAAAAGAGTTGTGGATTCTAAAAATGTTAGCCAATAGGACACTGATATCTACTACTGGAGCAACTCAAAAAGAGATAGTTCCTCTATTTACATTTAACGAAAGGATTACCAGAGAGCCTGCCATGAATCAACCGCTTAAAGTGAGAATTCCTGTTTTTTAGTGACATCTGCTCATTGCTGTGGTGTTTCTCACTGCACTTCTTTTTCCTTGGATTTTCTGCTGATGAAGTTTCTATAGGTGGCGCTCTTTCTTTGTCTGTTCAGCCATGATGGCTATCACTGCCCCTGGTAACTACCCAGTTCTTCTTCTATTTATCCAAAACAAAATGACTCTTAGGGTGAACGTAAAATGCATCGCTTCCCTCTTCGACAGAGGATTTGAAAGACCTGCAAAGAAAAAATAGAAAATGAACTTGGTATAGGCTGAATCACTGTTGTTTTATATCAAACGGCAATAGAGAATAGTAAGACAAAAATGTATTCATATGAAAATGTCACAGATTATTACTTCATAAATCTGATTATTATTGAAGAATTCAAAAGTGAATGGAAGTTTTAATGAGTTGAAAACAATTGAAAACTTGCCTCTTTTAGTTTTAAATTTCTAATGATAAAACTCCATACCACATGGGAGTGATAGGTAACATGTAATGCAATATCAATATGCTTGTCATGAAATGTGATTGGTCAAAACATCATTAATCAGTGTATAGCATAACATGATTTTTTTTAGCCTGTTACTACAGCTTGTTGCTGAAGTCTGAACGCAACAGGTGACATGCGTCTCAAATCTGGATTTATCTGGATTCCATTTAGCTGGATTACAGCTGGTGTTTCTATTGCCCACGTCAAGTCCACACAGAGAGCTGATTGCACTTTTTTTTGTGCGAAATTCTCACAACCACGTACATCAGTACATCACTTCCTCCCCCAACGTTTATGTTTTGACAGAACCGTGGATGTGGGTCATTTGAAAGATGGCTACGTAGTTACTGTATTGTAAAACATGATTGCATTTATACTGTTCAGTGTGGTTGCAATGCATCCCTTAGGGCTCTATCCTAAAGGCTATGGGATTATAATCCCATATAATAATTTATACCTGTATCTGGATGTGCTATCTGGAAAATGATCAATCCAAATATGCCCTTTGCATTTACACCTGGTATTTATATGCATTTTCCTTGTCTACATTCTGTCAGATTGTGCACGTTACGCAAAGCAGGTGAGTAGGAGGGTAGGTGGCATTGTCAACAACAACAAATATGGCGGATGTAAGGTCATTAGACACGATACTCTACAGCCTGTGTTTGCTTTTCATTTGAGGCTTCTTGTCCGACTCTTTCATAGGAGACAACAAACAGTGACAGTTTGTTTTTGCTGCTGTGAACGCTACTCCAGTGACTCCTTCACTATGGATGAGGGAAAGGAGTCTGGAGTGGTGTAGCTGGTGAAGCTGAATGGATGGCAAACATCAGAATGAGACATGACGTTTCTACCCAGCGGGCCGTACTTTCTCACGAATGTGAACACATTGTACGGATTGCGTTTATACCTGGCTGACTCTGGCAGAGCCGATCACGTTCCAATTGCAATGTGTGCTGTGTGCATTTACACCTTACATAAACATACCAGGTAAGATATCCAGATACAGATGACATTTTAACAGCAAGTGTAAATGGGGTCTTGATTCCAGGTGTTAAGGGGGTCACAGTGACAGGGAGTCAAAATGGACAGAAGAAAAGAAAAGATGGAGCAGAGAAAGAATTAATAAAGAAAAGAAAAGCATTTGAGGAGGAGGCGTATGAATGCTTCAAAATATCAGGTATGTTTAGAGCCACTAGCACCATGTTTCCAGCCAGGGTCAGTCAAAACATGGCGATGCTACTGCAGGGGAAACTAGTCCCCATCATTCGGCCAAACCTAGCTTTGCACATTTAGTGAGTCAGTCTCATCTTAGAGTAAGGTTAGACCAGTTAGCTTACACTAGCTCAGGTTCCTGCCAATGGACATTTAGCTTACAGGTCCTGTTCTCCCGGTCTGTATGGTCCTGTCCTCTCACGCTGGTCATGCCTGCCTGTATGAGTGAGAGCATGTGAAAGAGTGTGTCTGTATGTGTATGGGTGTGTCTCCTATCTGTCTCCAGGCTGTGGCTGCGGCTGGGCAATGCTGATGTCCTCGTGGTCTCCCACTCTTAGGGCGATGCTGACCGAGCTACTGACGCCCCACACCATATTGCATATGCAGTATTCTACTGGTGCTTCATTGAATGTAGGTCTATAGTTGCTGGTAAATTGATACAAGACACAATCATGCTGTTTGGTTTGCACCACATTCAGTGTCATAGCCTTATCACATGAGTGCTGTTGTGACTGCTGACAATATATGGACTGGAGTGCCGTTGCTACCATTATATTTAATATAGTGCTGTTGTGACTGCTAGCCTATATAGAATAAAGTTGTAGTGACTATGTCTACATGTCTTATAGGACTAAAAGTCTTAAATGGAATACCATTTTTTGCAGAAAAATACGTTGGAAAGAAAAGTAAGTTGGAAGTAGAGTCCAACTGCATGAGGCCATATGATATACTACGAGAAATAGTACTGTATATGATGATTCTTACTGTGTTTGAGCAGTGATGATGTTCGCTCTGTGGTGTATTAGTTAACCTTTCAAGTGTGTCTAATATCTTAAATAAACATTATTTTCTCCCTCTGTTAGCCCAACGTTAATAACAACTAAAGCATATCTAATTCTGCACAGGGTCACATCATGCTCGAGGACTTCTGACCCTCGTTTCCAGTCCATAATCGTAGGCTGCTGTAAACACATTATAGAGGGTTTATGACTTCTGCGCCCAGTGCCAGAAATAAATAATTAGACTTTATCCCTTTCGATGGCATCCGAAGTGTGTTTCATTCTCTAATGAAGACTGAAAATTGCAACACATCCGAGCGAAAAAAGACATCCGCTGGTTTAATTGAATCATCACGGCTGAGCAGGTTTGAGATTAATTCCTCGTAAAGAGAAGATCAAAAGCGAGCCAGTGAGAAGGATGTCGAGGGGAATAAGAGCACTGAGCCTTGTGGGATAATCCCATTAAGAGCAGCACATTTCTTCAGACTGAGAATCTCTCTCAGAGTTGAGAGAGACTGTACAGTATGTAAGAGATTAAAGCAAAATAGTCACTGATTGGAGAGAGGGTCACAAACAAAACTGGTATCCAAGAACATCTTGGTGTGTTTTTCGGTGCTCGCGGTATTAAGCCCGTTTGAATACGATTTTAAACGCTCATCAACCACTACGAAACCTATTTCAGATTTGGTCTCTGGAACAGATTGGATTAAACAAAATAAGGAAAATACTTGCGTCACTGCAGTACTGATTGCCAAGGACATATTTGATTACACGAACACACGCGAGCGCGCGCACACGCATCATTCCAGGATGTACATCAATGACTTCCTGTCCTGTTACACTATTGATGCTTGGTCTAAACATAGACAGTATGTTTTACATCATCTTGTGGAGCTGTGGTTTAATCTGGACTGTGAGTGTGTGTGTGTGTGTCTGTGTGTGTGTGTGTGTGTGTCACGCGTAGGTATAAACATTTATGTGCTGCTTATGAGTGTGTATTTCACTTATTACCATGGCAGCATAATTCATTTTAGCATCTGCTGCAGCAACAAACTCTTCATTCTGCAAAGCCACACACTCACAAGTCCAGGACCTCGTAGCATGTTGTTCTGCAGCTGTTTTTTGCCATACCACATAGTCCTTATCAACATACAGTATTAATCGAGGGTGCTAATAGCCTTGACTTTATAGAAGCAGGGTTTGAATTCCCAGACCGGCTGTGAAAATGTGGGTGGGGAGTGAGACTCACCCTTACCCTCATCAACTAGCATTGAAGTGACTTTAAGCAAGGCATTTAAACCCTAGCTGTTCCAGTGGAGCTGCTCATGCCTCTCCTAAGAAGGTTTATAACTGTGATTGTGAAGCAGTGTTACTGAAAAAAAGACATCTTTGCCTGGATAAATAAAGGTTGTATCATAAACTGTACTTAGTGGTGGACTTGGCTGAAGATCATGGCTACATTTTGACTCTTGCAAAAAGGCATATTTGTGATGTTGTTATGGGCAAGTGGAGGTTCCTCAATAAAGTAGCACACCAGTAAAGTAAACACCAACTTGACTTTCAACCTTGTAATGTAACGGAATCAGGCTTATCTAAAGACCTCAGAAAAACAAAACATAAAAGTGCTTCATCATGCAAGTCAGATTTATTTTTAAATTGTAAAGGCAATACTCAACAGAAGGGACAGCTGAAATGTAACCCAACCCCCAGAAAAAACATAGCAACTGATATAAACTAAGGATAAAGTAGGGAGTTTTGTAATGCTATTGCCAAAAACATTTCACATGATTTCATAACATAACATAAACAAAGAAAAAACAAATCATTATAGACAGTTTATAAACATTTCAAGGACAATGTGATTAATAAAAATAAATCTTCAAATAAATATCCAATGATAAAAGCTAATATAATTATATAGTAAATAAAATATTTGGCAAAAACAACAACATATGTATTGGAGACGTTATCATCAAATTGGTCTATTTACAGAGGGATGGATGACGTTGATGTTTATTCTGTGAGGGTGTGTGTATGGGTGAATGTGTGCATGTGTACTATAAGTGTGCACGTGTTTGGGTGTGGGGTGTGTGCATGCCTGTGTGTATGTGTGTGTGCATGTGTATGTGTATGTGTGTGATCATCTCATTCCACAGTGCAGAAGTCATCCAGACTGTTCTCTCTGGCTTTGGGGAGCTCACTGC
Source organism: Gephyroberyx darwinii (assembly GCA_900660455.1). Lineage (NCBI taxonomy): Eukaryota > Metazoa > Chordata > Actinopteri > Trachichthyiformes > Trachichthyidae > Gephyroberyx > Gephyroberyx darwinii. The sequence goes on along the minus strand of CABFOQ010026381.1, from coordinate 11,119 downwards.
GTCCCAGTAGTCGGTATTGGAAGGAAACACGGTTGATATAGTTCCCACTGGACACCAACCTCACCACTGAGTTATCACAACCGATCTTCATCTGGGCTGCAGAGCCCCAGGAAGAGTAAAGGAAAGAGAGAGAGAGAGAGAGACACTTAACACTGTTGTACATACGAGCATTCTTTCCAGCCAGCCAGCCCATCTGAGCCTGGTATGTGAGAGGTGTAGCATAGCATAGCATAGCATAGCATAGCATAGCATAGCATAGCATAGCATAGCATAGCATAGTATTCGCTATCAGTAAAGCATCATTTGAAGGACCATACAGTCAAAATCTCCAAAATGTCAAGGGAAATCTGCCGCCACATTAGGTGACATATAAACACTGGAGGTAAAATGGAAACTCACCCAGCCCACTGAGAGAGAAACAGAGGTCGGCTACAGGGAACATCTTAGAGGTGTCCACCCCGTTGCCCCCCAGCAGCTCCACATAGTCACCTGACCCCGCACAGCCTGACCACACCTGCCTCTGTAGGAGAGGGCGTAAAGGTTACTGGACAAACGTACAGTAGTAGTGTTGTGTTGTAGTGCAGCTGAACAAACAGGTGTGACAAGACTCAGTAGTAGTAACAGTATCTCAACATATTATGTTAGATGTGTCATGTTTCATGGGAATTAGAGAAACATCTCTTAACCAGGTTATGTCATATCTCTCATATAGGCAGTTATTAATAATGCTATGTACTCTTCAGCAGATTTTAGCTGTGGAGCACCCCAGGGTTTCATCCTAGGATCATTCTATTTTGTTCTCTTTATGTTCCCACATAATTTGTAGGCATATTTGGTTTTCATCACTGACGATATACAGCTGCATTTTCCCGTAAAACCCTTTCATGCAAATAATTCTGATACTCTTTGTAACTGTCTAGTAAAACTTTCCTCAATTTAATGGTCATACATAAATCTGCGGTTGTTATATTTGGCTCACCAAATGCAATTCTTACAAATCATTTTAATCTCAACAACCTGGCAGCAATTATCAAACCAGCTGCCAACAACTCTGGAAGTCGTTTGTTATTCTGCTCTGAGAATCATGTCCAAATAGTTTTCAGTGTTTTTTCTACCTTCCATTTGAAAAACATCTCTTACATTAAGGCATTTCCTTACTTTTCTAACTTGGAAAGAACTTGGGTTTATTTAATTTTGTGTTCACTATCGAAACTGGCTTTGACAAGTTTGACCATAATGTATAGGTTACATGGAATTGTATCCAATAAACTTTGTAATGTAGTTGCTTGAATTCCTGTATCTTTGCATGTAACCAACTTGTTGCCTACAATAATATTGATAGTAGTTGTAATAGTATTCTTGGTAGTAGTCAAGAATGGAAATAAATTACATTTACTCTTGATTCTGTGAGTGTAAGCTTTCTTGTGTACTCATACTTTTTTTTCTTTCAGCTATATTTTACTTAACTACGCTTTAAAATGTACACATTTGTAGGCTCTCCAGAAGCATTGCACCAGAACCTGGCCAGTATTAAATAACATCTGTGTCAAACTTGCACAAGCATGTGGCGGTAACATTGAGTTAACTAACTGTAACATGAAAATGCTCAAATGTATGATAGTAGCTTATTAACACTAAAACCATCCATTCATCCATTTAACATCTACTTCAGTAGAATTTCAGAAACGTTAACAGTGCTTCTACCTGAGTTGGATGTTTCAGTGCTTTTTCCACTCTTGGCAGTGGTACACACAAAGATACCGTCGATAGATACATAGAGACATAAATAGAAAAGGAGAGGGAGCGGGAGAGACAGCGAGGACCAGAGAGTGTGTCCAAATGTCTAACCTGTGGGCTCAGCTCGTTGCTCTTGGCCTGCCCCAGGCTGAGCTCTGTCAGCTGGATCTCCACTGGGTAGATGACAGAGAAGCTGCAGTTCCTGCGCTGATGTGGCATCACCATGGTGAAGCTGCCCTCTGGACTCTGAGACATGATGTTGCAGGCTTCACACATGCACCCCCGCACACAGACACACACACACAAACACACACACACGCGATACACACAATAAACACAGTAGGACAGGTTTCAAATTAACAGTTTCCCATCATAAGAAAAACTCATTATTGACACCTCATGTCACAAATTGGACACAATCAAGGTTGACTGCAGGAAGGGGACACAATTACGGTTGAGTATTGAAAACCATTTCCAATTCTGATGAGGAAGAGAAGAAAATAATGGAAATGGAATTGGTAACAGTATGCAAGACTAGACAGGCACCGATAGGAATCGGGATGCTCCGTTCCTGTGGGCATGTTTTTTGTTTAGCAACATTTTGGTGGAGAAACAACATTGCGGTATGCCCTGGTTAAAACTTTATTACATTACATTACATTTAGCAGATGCTTTCATCCAAAGCAACCTACAATAAGTGCATTCAACATAGGTAGGCAAGAGAACTACTAGTCACCAGAAATCTTAAGTGCATCTCCTCCCCAGACAAGCATCTAGGAGCATAACCACTTAAAATTGCAATAAACTATATATGTATATATATATATTTTACATGTAAAGTTTATTAATAGAGACATTTACTGCAGGACTTGAGAGAGGAGAAAAGCATCATATAACTGTATACATGTGATCTTGTTTTCAGTAAGGACTGCGCTCTGTTGGAATGGTCTTCGTTCATTTATTTGTTTGTTCGTCCATCTGTTCATTTGTGGGGTACAACATGTTTACTGTTGTTGTTGATATTACTGCATTTATGTATGTGTTCATATTTACAGTGCAATGAATGCTGTTTCAGGACCAATTCATGACTCACACATGGACCTGAATTTGCTGTAGAAATTGCTGTTTACCTCTTCGGCAAGCTTTTCATACTTTCTTTTTGTATCAGTGCTCTTTCTTTTTTCTGTCTGTGTCTTACAGCTAGGCTGTGATTGTTATTTTATTCGACACAGGGTTAACACTGTCTCCGGCTAGCAGCTGGACAACAGGTGCATCCCTCTCACTCTCTCTCTTCCTGTCGCTTTCGGTCTTGATTAATGCCTGACCAAGCGCAAACCTCAAGGAAGAATACGGATTCACAAATACAACCCCCCATCCATCACCACTACCACCATCCCCGCACTGACCGAACACACACACATACACACACACAAACCCCCCATGCACACACACAAACTAACAGAAACACAAGTCTGATTTAGATGCAGGCCAAGGACCATGTATTTACCAACATAAGGATGCAAAAAAGAGCGGAGGTTAGATTCATCCAAGCTCATATTGTTGTAATGTCTCTCTTCAAACTTTTAGGCAGGAGCCCCACCAGGGGGATAAGAGGTAATCACAGGGACAGGTTTCAAACTCTGACCTGATCCTGAGATCTGTAACCCATAACCCTTGAGGTGTACCAGGACTCACGGAAGGGGTTGTGCAGCTTCTTGACAATCAGGGTGAAGCCACTGTCGGGGCTGTGGATGCGGAAGAAGACCATGGCCACGTTCTGAGAGGACCGACTGGTGCCCCCTGGTGCTGCGGAGGAGCAGTAGTCTGTGTAGCGCTGGTACAGAGGCAGAGGGTGGTCCTGGCTGCTGGGGAACTTCTCTCCCTTCAGAACCCACCCGTCAAACACCTACGGGAGGAAAACACATGATGTGTTTGAGGGTAAACTATGACCTCTTAGTTGGTGATCACCAAAACAACCATCAATATAAACCCTATTACAAACACAATTCTGATACACCAAGATTTTGGCAGATAGGCCCGTTGGTCAATTTACCCATTAAGTGATGGGATCATAAACACCAAAATCATACAAGTGTCCCCGATAGATCATTTGCTATGGTGCTCCATGCAACACAGCGTATAGCGTATGTTATGTTGAGTGATAGCAGGTAACCAGAGTAAATGACCTGCCAGGGACACATGGATGATTTTGGTGTCTATGGTCTCATCACATAACAGGTAAGTTGACCAACAGGACAGTCTCCCAAACACTTGGTGCATTCACTTGACTTAGTATACAATACCTTTAATTCAAAAAGATTCATATCAGGTCATTACGGTGGGTAAGGTCACTTTATTTCATGTATCAAAAGGCAGGCAAACTGAGTCCAGGTGGATCCGATCGCCGATAATCACCTCATATACACCAACAATCAATGACTGTCGTTCTGTCGGTGAAGACTGAACCTGCCTTACTCTAAACTCCAGTGCAAGTTGTAAATTCTGTTTTCCAGATAATTGGAAATAGATTTCAGTTGCAGTTACTTAAATTGCTTAAAGTACAATGCATTTTGCTGTATCATAAGTTTGCATGCCAGAAGGTGAAAACACAATAGAAAGCTATCTAACCAGCTGTGCATTTTATTTGATTGCTATTGTATTTGCTACAAGCATAATCCAACAAGCAACATATGTTTATTCCAGTATGATTGAAGATAAAGTGCTGCTTAGTTGAGCATCTTCCTGCTGGTCAGAGGGACTGATGTGCATGACAGCTGCTGCTGCCTTCCAGGGACAGACCACAGCAAGACTTGGCACAGCACCACCATAACAGAGCCATCAAGCTCAGGAAGTATTATAAAGTGTTAGCATCTCCAATCTTTCTCCCTGCTATCCCTTTCACTACTCTGTCACTGATACAGGCCCAGGCAGACTGCCAGACCCAAAGCTCCCTCCTGTCCCTCTTCGCCCTGGGTAAAGTGACCGAGGGGATCATGTGTGGTGTGTGGCCCTCTAAAAATGGCCTTACACCAACTCTACGCCAGCTCTTCCAAACGTATCAGAAAGAGAGTAAGGTAAAGACGACATAGAATTGACGGTTTAAATGTCAAAGCCCTGAAAGTCCTGCAGATGCAGATGCTAACTTAACATGCTACGACTTCAAGTGTCGTGTCCTCCTCTCTCGAACCCCGTGAGCTCTAATGGGGACATGAGTGTCATGTGTGGTGAGGTTGGCCTACCTTGATGAAGTCTCCGGCGCTGCAGTCGATATTGACGTCAGAGAGCTCCAGACTGATGACCTCACTGGGTTCAGCAATAAGGAAGGTAGCGCAGGCTAGCTGTGGCCGAGAGGCCGCAAAGGTAAAGTGGCCCTCAGTGGCCAACATGTCCAAGCATCCTAAAACACACACACACACACACACACACACACACACTTTTTCAAAATCTTAATGACAGAGAGGGTGCTCACAAACCATATTTCACTGGTTCTTTGACCACACACAAACATAATACATTTGAGTAATTGGTAATGGATGGATCAATCAATCATCAATGTTTGTATTGATTGATCAGTTGATTGATTGACTGATTGGTCTATTTAAAATGTGGACAGTGGCTATTCTGCTCATGAGTATTTAGTGCGTCACTTAAGATACTTTTAATTATACAAACGTCCTATTCTATTTCTCCACCCAAATCCTCC
>CABFOQ010026378.1:3533-19282 GCA_900660455.1 Gephyroberyx darwinii | reverse complement strand
TATATTCATCTCCTCCTCCTAAATGTAATATTTTTCTTTTCATGCCTTCCTGTAAAGCACTGTACAAATTACAAACGCAATGTAGTAGTAATAGTAGTAGTAGTAGTAGTAGCAGTAGTAGTAGTAGTAGTAGCAGTAGCAGTAGCAGTAGTAGTAGTAGTAGTAAAAGTAGCAATAGCATTAGTAGCAGTAGCAGTAGTAGCAATAGCAGTAGTAGTAGTAGCAATAGCAATAGCAATAGCATTAGTAGTAGCAGTAGCAGTAGCAGTAGTAGCAATATCAGTAGTAGTAGTGGCAATAGCAATAGCAATAGCAGTAGCAGTAGTAGCAGTAGCAGTAGTAGACCCACCTCTGACCACCTGATGTTGAGTGCTGAGCATGTAGCATGTTAGCCCTGACCCAGGACCCCTTTCCATTGTAATGAAATCCAAGATGGCTGACTCTTCTCCGGCACTTTGCGTCCGCGCAATAAGCCAACGGACGCAAAGTACTGAAGAAGAGTTCAAGGCGTCTGTCAGCCATCTTGGATTTTATTACAATGGAAATGTTGGAGTATACCTGTCTTTAATAAAGTATAAAAGTTTATTTGTACATAGGAGATGGATCGCCAGGTTTTGTTATCGGGCTCGCTGACTTTCGTGCAGTAAAAAGTCAATGGAGCAGGACAGGACCCTATGGGAGAAGTAAACAGCCATATGATGAAAGACTCCTAAAGGGTCCTGTATCAGGGCTAGGCTAGCCTGTGCCACTTGACCCTGAGAATGGAAATTAAAAGAAATCATAGGCTGCGGGCTCTGTACATACAAGAAAGATCATATCCTGCAATCCTGGCAAAATAATACCAGCTAATAGTTTGATTGCTGATGGTTTTCGACTCTCTGCTCACGTTCCCCTTACTTCAAAACGGGAACGCGAAATTATCCAAGATAATAAGTTTGACAAATCAATCGACAATCTGCGTTCGAGGATCCTGGTATTAAAAAGATAATATAAACCGCCTAGCATCATGTTAGCTTGAAGTAATTAACCACCGTACGAGGAACGGGGTCCCGGATGTGTCCATTATCGTGATACCTTGTGTGTCAGTACTGTTGTAGAGTTGTAGAGTACTACAACTCTATAGTCAATATGTCAAACATTCTTACAAAGTATAATTCTCATACATTTGTATTTTTATGTACTTGACAGGTCCATTTAAGACTGGGTTTGCACTTCACCTGAAACAACTGATCATGAATCAAGTTCATTGGGCTTGTAAGTCATAAACCATATAAGTGATTCACCAGGCAGCCTTTATTTCAATAAAATCTCAACTTTTAGAATTGGTTAATACTGCTCACTGCTGCCCCCATTGTGTATTTTGGTGGAAAAAGGTTGTGGGAATAACAGGCGAACGAATTCAAAAAGTTTTATTGAATTCTAGTGCTGCTTGAATGTATGCCGAAATGGGGAGAGAATTCTACCAATACAGAAGAGGTCTGGGTTTAACGTTAGTGTGACTTTCTTTCCACACAAGAGAAAACGTGTACATGGCCAATCCGAAACAAGGTTGGTCATCACTGTTGTCCAAACTGCTCATCTACACTGTTCCATATCGTGTATCACGGCCCTTACGGTTAGACTTAACGTTAGCTTACTAAGGCTAGTCAACTAGCAAGTTTAAGTTAGCTAACGCTAGCATTCTTACCTCTCCTCGCAATCCTTGCACCTCACGTTAACTTGCAATGGTTTGTTGAAAAGCTCTTCCATGGTTATTTTACAAACCAATTAATCCTTCGGGCTGGGTTGGTTTCTCAGTAGCGAAATGTCACGCTAGCTAACCAGTAGCAGAAGTCTGAAGGAAAGCAGCTAACAGGTTGTGTCTTCCATAACAAAGTACGCTTCTGCTTTTATGTTTGGCGCTTTACAACCGCCAATCGAATCGTCTAGGAAACGGAACAAGAATCCGAGATAGCTACTGAACAAGGTGCTCCACTCTATGGGACTTCCTGCAAACGGAAAGACAAGCAGCAACAAGCAGACCGGAATGTGTCCGTCAGCTGTTAACAGCGAGATCAAGTTCAATTGAACGGTGTGCCTTCAAAATAAAATGACTCTTCATAGAATAAAATTGAAGTACATATATTTTACAGCTGTAAAATAGATGGTATAATATTTAATTACATACTATTTTCTGACTAATTATAATGAGGGCAGCCATTGTGAACTTGATCATTTTGAAGGCTAAGTAAAATGGTAAAACCTCACAATATCAACACAAACAGCACATTGCCTTATTCAGCACAACTTTTGAATAGGTCTTTAACTAACAAATTGTTAGTTAAATACAATACAACAATTTATTCAATTTATTCTTTTATATGGTCTTGGCACTTGGCATATGGGAAACTCCATATAGTCATCTCTGTGTTTCCACCAGACTGCTCTGCCAACCAAGCAAGTCCTCTAGTTAGGACATTACAGGCCTAACCAGGTCAAGCTGATAGACAGTCAGATTTAGTCAGTTATCAATTATCAATCACATTATGACACTTTAGATGTTTACATATGATCAGAACAAAAGCACATGAAAACAGTAACAGGTTAAAGAGAAGTGAAAGGATTTAACAGAGTGGAGGACATAGTGAGCCTACATAATCTGCCTATGGTAGCCTATGGCACCACCAGTCTAAGGTGCTCTATGAAGACAAGGAACTCCCAGAAAAACCCTATAGGAGAAAAAACAGAAGGAACTTTGGGGGGGTGGGGGCAATTCAAAGAGGCATCCCCCCACCAGGACGGCTGGAAGCGGATTAGATGACAGGACAGAATATAGTACAGGCCATATAGTTCTATGTATCTAGTTCAGTAGTCATAGTCTGCCAGGGCCCCTATAGTTCGGCATATGTAATGCAGGCCATATGGTTTAATGTCCTCAGCCGACGAGAGGCTGAATAGACTGGTGTAGATAGATCTAGACCACATCCCACTTTGGCCTGGCCGGCATCAGCACTTCATATCGCCATGGGGCCAGTACCCACATTGCAGATCAGCCAGGGTCCAGCATCCACGTCCCAAATCAACCAGGATCCAGCACCCACATACGGTTGGTCATTTTTGCAATATTGCAAAGGTTCGAAAAATTCTACCTTTGTGATATTTTGGGTGTGTGAGTCGAATGAGAGGATAGGATCGAACACAACACCTATATACTCAACTCTGGGACTCTGGGTAATAAGGCAGTCATCAAGCTTCAGGGTAATGTCGGTAAAGAGAGGTCTCTGTGGCTTTGGACCAACAACAACATTTCTGTTTTGTTGGCATTTAAGTGTAAATAATTTAGTGACATACATTTTTTTATAGCAGATAAACAGGCTTCTAGATTAACAAGTTGTACGTGGTTGAATGGTGGTTGTGGGTCCATACAACAACGTGTGCGAGCTTGATGGGTATGTGTAATTGGGTATCATCAGCGTAACAGTGAAAATGAACCTCATATTTACAAATAATTTCACAGAGGAATCACATAGATAGTCAATAGCAACAGTCCTAGGACTGAGCCTTGTGGTACACTAAAGGCAAGTTTTGAGCTGTTGGAGATTGTATTATTATGCGTTCTATCTGACAGATGAGACCTAAACCATGACAGTGCAGTACTGCGGATACCGATGTAGTGTGTGAGCCAATATAAAAGGATATTGTGGTCATCTATATCGAAAAGCTGTGTTCAGGTCGAGAAAAATTAATACTGAGATTGAGTCAAATTCAGAAGCAAGCAGTAGATAATGTGTGGTCTCGTGCTGTGATGAGGCCTAACACCAAACTGAAAAGGTTTACATAGACCATTGCTAGAAAGATACTGTAATTATTAAGGGTATCGGAATAGAGATAGGGCTTTTCGAGCAGGGTTTTAATTATATCTGTCTTAAAGGCAGAATACCAGTAGAAAGTGAGGTGTTAACAATATTAAGCATTGGGAGTCCTAATAATGGAAGGAGATAAATTTAGAAGGAAGGGATATAGTGTTAATTGGAAATGTTGGGCTACACTTGTTGGCTAAATCAGAACTGTATACCAGACACATGCCCTCTGACCTCTGATAGTTCCACTATGATGTCATCCATCAAACATTTTGCCACATCTTGTAACAACAAGGTGATAGTGCCCTCTGGTGGAGTACTGTGTGCACATTATTTTACCACTGGGTTTCAAATATAAAGAGGCTCATGACAGATTTAACATCCTTTTCTTTGTGATAAAAATAACTATATAGCTGGGGTATTTTAGTAAAATTCTCTTTAAAATCGGGAAGACAGGAGACGGAATTACCAATATCACTGCAGAAAGTGGGAATAGTGCTAATAGTGTTAATAGTACTACATTAATAAAAACTACCATTTACATACATCAGTGAATTTAGACCTGTCATTTCACCAATTCTTGATAGAGTGGGTGGTTTTTCACTTCATCCCTATCTTTGCATGTCAGCCAGAGAACAAACAAAGACAATTAGTGACCAAGATGTTCCACTCCGGGGGAAAAAGCTTTATACTTTTGCTCAGTAGATGGCACACAACACAGAAAGCTGTTAAACTAAATTTAGGAATGACTTGAGAGACTGATCATTTTCTTAGAGAGTTGTACAGCAACCGCTTGGGAAAAATATAGTCCAACAATGTTATGTTAAGACTTACATTTGATAAGAAATAGACAATTGCTGTAGGGTTAGGGTTAGGATTATTTGGTGAACACGCTAGATTAGATTAGATTAGATTAGATTAGATTACTGTAAATGAAACTTTATTGCTCCTTGTGGGGAAATTAGGTTGTTGCAGCAGCAACTAGTGATAGGATATGGTAAAGAATACCATATAGATACAAATATAGCAAATGGAGGTATAATCATTTATACAACTGTCAAGTCCAACATTCATATGAAGTAGAAATGTTTAAATGAAAATGTGTGGGAAAAGTCCTGATTCCAGACTTTAACAGGATGTAAAATTGCACCCGAATGATTTGGGCATTATGAAAAAAGTGGAGAATTACCAAACATTATGTAATATAGAACTAGACTGAGAAAGAAACAAAATGACAGCATACAGCATGGTATTCACATTAACAGGTCTACAGGAGGCCATACATATGTATAGAATGTGTCCAGGTGGAATAACTATTATACCTATTATGATACCTTATGAAATATATTAACTCTACAGATGTTAATAATATGTGGAGATTTGGATATGTGCATTACTCGTGGTTTGCTTTATCAAAACTCCGGATGGAGGAACCGTATGTACAGAAAAATGATCACCGTCATTATCATGGCCAGCCCTTCCCCATCATCTCTGACTGGTTTACTAATCATTAAGTTACAGTGGGAATAACATGGCGTGGGAGCTGGTCCTTCCTGATATAGCTGCTGAGGTGCAGCCAACACCACTGAGAGCTCCATGGGAGTACAATCGTATACAGTGATGTAACGTTCAGTAAAAAAGGAGGGTAAACTATGACCTCCACATGGCACACATCCAACAATAGAAAGAAAAAATCAATTATGCTTTCAGAAAACATTAATACCCGCTTTTTCCATCAAAGATTCTATCTTAATAATATAGCCTACATCAATTTGATAATACTTACAATGGTGTACAGTGTCCACTATGTAATTCATGTCATAAATATTTATGTCAGCCTGAAAAAGGTAGCAAGCTATTATTCAAATAAAAATGTTAATGTGATGTTAATTTACCCTCCACTACATCCCTGGTCATATTATATAATGTCATAGTATAGTATATGTTACACTATAGTATAATATAGTAATTTATAGTATGTCAAAGCAATTTATGCCTAAGTAATAATGAATATGTGTTGGTGTGATAACACCAGGAAAAACAAACTAATGAAACAATGAAGGCCACTAGAAAGAGATGTTAAATCTCTGTGCTCAGAACCTATCAATACTGAGCACAGATTCATCACTGCAGGTATAATTTTATCAGGCTGCATTCAGGGCCAAAAATGTCTGTCTCGCCCTCTTTCTGTTGAAAAATAAAAAAAGATTTAGTATGCGCTGAGTGGGCATAAACTTTAATAAAATGTTGAACGTTGAGGACAGAAATCCTACTGTAAAGACGTGAGACTCGGTGTCACGCACCATTGTGTAATTTTAAAATAGTAGGCTAATCTCCAATATGCTGTCAAATGGATGTGTTGGAGGTGCGCGCACCCCACCTCCCGGTTTTACAGACAAACCTCCTTCTTCCCTCGCTCTCCGCCACTCAAACTTCCCATTTTTCAAAAGTACTGCTGGGCGGGGATAGGCTAAAACCGTGTATTTCATCACATGACTTTAAGTGACTCACCTTTCACTTTGTTGGGTCTTATGAATTGTTTGAAATCATATCATCATATCAAATCATATATAAAGGAAATAGTGTTAAAACTAATGTTATTGTGACTGCTATGGCTTCATCATCCTCATGTTTCACCTCCATGGTAAATCAACCTAGAACAATGTGGGTTTGAGTGTGTGCATGTGTTTCAGTTATTATTATAGTAGCAATAGAAAATAGAAAATATGATATACAAAATAAATTAAAAATAATAAAAATAATAATAAAATAAAATAAAAAATATAATAAATAAAAATAAAAAACTCAGTCTTGCTTTGGGTGCAGATCAACTCTCAATACTAAATCAATGCATTACCAATACAGGAGTCAATCTACTAAATCCCTAAGATATGGCTGATATGTTTAAGTCCCTCCATCTAATGCCATTTAGCACCATAATCTGCTGATATCCACTAAATTTCTGACTGACTGGTGAGATATTATTTTGTCAATGTCAGTTATTAAGACATAGGGACCAACAAGATATTACTATTTGGTCAACGTGATAAATGAGTTAGAGTTAGGTGCTGATATTTCTGGCTTTCAAAAACTCACTTTCTGGCCTGCACTGTGTTTTGAATCAGCAGAAACAGAAGGACAGATATGTGGAGGAATTAAACAAACAGGAAACAGGCCTGCTGGCTTAGTTGTGGCATAGCTTGTTTATTAATGGTATAGTTTTGCATAGGGAAACATACTCACTTCCAGTAATGAATTCATCAGAATCTGCTGACAGCAATGGCTGAATACGGTTATAATGAAATATTATCAAAGCAGTTAATATCCCCCACACCAGATTAATAACACCAGTTCAGAAACCTATCACACCGAAGTTGTGCTGCATTCCAACAGGAATGGAAAATCTGACATCTGATCTTCACATGGCTTTCTAAACAGAGAACTGTCAGTCCAGAGGGACATTTTACATCATTTAAATAAAAATGTATTACTGAATTTTGCTTCAACTGAAAAAAACAAAACAAAGTCCAATGGACCAGATCACCAGCATTTTCCACACTGAACATCTGAGCTCAAGACTAATCCACTTTAATGTGCTGGTATGGTATGGTACACTCATAAAAGTATTTGTCACATCCAACGCTTCCTTGTGTTTAATTTCTGACAAAATTAAAGCTCTATGATGTCCTGAACTAAGTTTATTGTGAAAAGGTCTCTGGTCATAGTCAGATATCAAAGCTGTTCCTCCTTATGCTCTCTCTGATGTGAAGGATATATGTCTGGCAGCAAGCAAAGCAGTCCTTTACTATAATATTATTTGAAAAGATATAATGAGAAAAAAAAATCTGACACTGCATTAAAATGTTCTCTGAGAAACAGCTGTTTCTTCCCTTTAGAAACTATAGCACATGGAGAAAACAGTGTGCAGAAACTAAGTACCAACAGATACAGAGAGGAACCGATATGGCACTGCTGTTGAAGAAAACCTAATAGCTCTAAAAAGTCTGCCTTTTTAGAAATTTTCCAACTGCTGTATATCTTTGAAATTACAGAAAAGGTTTTTGAAAACATTTTGCCTGTGCACAAAGCTTAGTGTAGCACATAAACGGCAATGTCAAAAAGAAAAAAACAGAAAAAAACACCAATGTTGGAGTTACAAGGTTTTCAGGCAACAGCAGCAACAGGGTGGAGCAGAAGAGTAGGGGATCACATAAACTGTTTATAGAAAAGAGCCCTCTATGAAAACCTCCCCAACGCTTTATTGTTTCGATATCCAAGGTGCCTCACAACAGCATCCATCCAAAGATCTGAAAAATCGCAGTGTTTCTGCTGCTGACCTTGCAAACAGGAATCACCTAGAGCCATTATAACGGCTAACGATGCAATATTTCTCAACAGTTGCTAATGACGCTAACCGTGATACACCAATCAGAATTCTGACTGCTAAGGATCCCAACAAGGATTCACATTGTTTGCATTGTTGGCACTTAGCACATGCTAACAGTGATCCTCTCTGCTAACAGTGCTAACAGTGATCAGAACAGCACTTGGTTTATATCATATAGTAAATAAATCTAGAGGGAACTCTTGCGATGTAAATCTGTCCCAATGAATACCTCCATTTTAGTGAACATGGAGTCAGTTGATTGCAATGGTCTTGACAATGTGCTTTGGCAAACTGACCATTCTAACAGTGCATATTTCCACATCACTGGGGGCGATATCTGATTTTCCAACACACCATTCCCACAAGGTGGCACTTATGCTGCATTTACATCTTATGGGAAAGATACAAGCTTCCTGCTTGAAAATACCATCCACCTCAGCATTCATCTGGTAAATACTACTAGAAAATACTGTTCACCTAAGCATTCAGGTGGTAAATACTACTAGAAAATACAGTTCACCTTAAATGTCAGCTAGCAAATACAACTAGGAAATACCATTCATCTCACCTTTCAGCTGGTAAATACTACAAGAAAATACTATTCACCTCAGCTTTCAGATGGTAAATATTACTTGGGAAATACCTGTAGTAAAGTGTAGGGAATTATATATTCATTTCAAATAAAACAATTTTCATTGATTTTTAATTATTTTTGTGATCATAACTCTTGTAATGCCACGGTAGGTCAAAACTACTTGCTAGACTTTTGGTTTATGGTTGACATTACAATGTTTGGTTTGCTGTAAAACATTAACTCAAATGCATCAATAAATTCATGTGTGTTAACTGAGAAAAAGCAGATAAGGAATAACCAAAGTCTACAGAAAACTGCAATCATGGCGTCTTGAACACTTCCAAGTCGTTGCTTTGAACCATCAAGCCATTTCTACAGTTATTCCTGTATGATGCGAATGTCGCATGTAGCAACACATCAACACCGGGTCACCAAACAAATTCATACTTCAAAAGGTGAACCCTGCATAGTTCTAGCTGGGTAAAACCATGACTGAAGCTTTCTGAATTTGCCTCAAAATGCAGTGGGGCTTGCAATGGAGTCCATTGGGAGCATTTCCTCTAGATTTTTTTTTATACTCTTTGGTTTGTATGGCTTGTCACCTCAGGACCTGCACGGCCCATCTCTATTGGCCAGGGCTGGTGATGTCGTCATCGCAGAGCACCAACACCCGGGCTTCAATGTGTCACATGACTATGTAGTGTTTGAAGTACTGCGAAGCACAGCGTACAAAACAACTCAAATTAAACTAGCAGTAAAATTATAGGCACTGCTTGTTGAAATCATTTTTGGTTTATTAAGATTTCATGCTGTGGACTTGCTGGTTTATTTTAGTAAAGGAGAGAGAAAGTGATAAGTATCCATGCAAACTGGGAAGTGGGAAGTGGAAAGTTTTGGAAAGTTTGGAAAGACGGTGTTAGCTTGAGAAACTGAACTTACAGGTAAGCATTTGCTCGGTGTGATTGCTCTATATCCTTGTTCAGATTCAGAACACATTACTCTCATCTCATTTACCCCTTTTGACTTCCCAGTTGTCATGAACACACTAAAGCTCAGAGTCTTAACTGCACTCTCAGACTTCTGGAAACACAACTTCCTCTTTGGCGAGAGTTGGAGGACTCTCTGTGCTTGGCATCTCTGCTACTAGTTACTTAGACTCACATGGTCTTTTACCATGCTAACCTTGTGTCACATTGCTGATAAAAGTTCCATTATCTTTGATCGGGTTTAATATAGTCGCCTGGCCATACCGTTTGTTACATAATCAGGCCAAAGGAGCTTGGTGGCTTGGCTGTGGCATTTAATTTATAAGGCTTTCCCTGCCCAATCAAAAGCCTCCATTTTGAACACAGTAGGGTAGAATTGGGAGTACAATTCCACAACCCTGCAGATTGTTTCATACATTTTAAGTCAGCAAAAGATAGAAACACGCAAAAAAGGCAGTGACATTTGGGCCAGTTTTATACCTCTGAGTAGTTATGGCTTACATTTGCATTTGTTGGTAGGTTGCAGACCAGGTCTACAGATATTGCACACCTGGTCAGGGCGCATGTACGCTGCACAAACAATGGTTGGTTGATGGGTGAGTGAGGTGGGATTTCCGTCAAAATTCAGAACAAATCACAACAAATAAGCATGAAACAGAATGAAGAGAAACTAATAGAGGAGGTACGCTGCTACTGGCACCTCTCATAGTGGTCAAGTTCTACATTTTCCTCGGTGGTTTAATTACAATTTATGGACCTTGTTCAACATTGCCATCTAGTGTACTCAAGTCTAATGAAGTGCTCTGTGTGCTCAGAGGTATAAATGCTCGGCACATCTGCAACCAAAGAGAGGTATAAAAAAAAAGGCCTTAATCAAAGTGTCTGATTTCTGATTTTTAAATCAAACTCACTGCACCCATGTGCTGAATGGAGTTTGAATTAAACTCTTCTAAACTCTCCAGTACGTTCTTGATGATGGTAGTTGCATGATGGGCTGATTTTTTAAGGTAGAACACCATCAGCGCTACTGTAGAATTGATGCCCAGGCGACCCATAAAACCCAACTCAGTGAAAACTGCAGATTCAGAAAATGCCATCCCCACTTTACATAAAAACACTTAACACTTTCAGCTGAGCCAGCACAATTTACCATCTCTAGACCTCACTTCTTGGGCATCTCACCATGGCGATGTTATGTAGGTCATTGTTACAGCCAAAACTCTTTTGACTCTCTCTGATTTAAAGAAGGAGCAGCAACATCACACCCAAATCACAATGTGGCCAAACTTTCTGTATCCATGGCTCTAGGCCAGAAGCTTCCCAGGTTAACAATAGCTAAGAGGCAGCTTTTGCTTTATCCAACCTAACTTTGTCTTCATACTTTCTCCCATCATCATCTTTCGCCCTATCATCCTTTATATGGCTAAACCTTAGCTGTTAGCCCACCCAGCTTTCTTCCATTACATGGATCCTTTTATATTGTGGCTTGGACACTGGCTTAAGAGAGACAAACTTTAAACGCACAAAAAATGGAGAAACTTAAACACTTTATACACATTTATCTTTTCTTTATAATTGATAAGTCTATATCATACATATTATTATACACGCTATCTTGTTCAAAGCTGTAATAATTCTACAAACAACAAAATAACAACTAAAGATTTAACTAAAAAAAAAAACTAAAAGCAAAGTTGAGTAGGGATAGTGTTTAGTGCATGCAGTACGTAGCTCAAAACTCTCCTATGGCCATTTTTTAATATCCTGTCACATGATCAATCACATAGTCAAACTCAGTTAAGAAATGGAC
The DNA here is from genome assembly GCA_900660455.1 of Gephyroberyx darwinii. NCBI lineage: Eukaryota > Metazoa > Chordata > Actinopteri > Trachichthyiformes > Trachichthyidae > Gephyroberyx > Gephyroberyx darwinii. The sequence goes on along the minus strand of CABFOQ010026378.1, from coordinate 7,686 downwards.
GGTGTTCTGCTGGCCAACCATAGAGCTGCAGAACCTTGAAGCCCACCAGTAGCTGACAGGCATAACCCTAGGCTTAACCGTGAACCTAAAAACATTAACACCTTTCCATTTGATGGAATTCAGATTGAGTGGCTTTGCCACAACCTCAAGGGAACTAAATGTTAGCACATAAACATGGGCATACTTAAACACCTGACAAAATATTCACAACATAGCATAAGACTTTTCCACCACAATAAACATCACCAAACATCACCAATACTGAGCATAGACAGAGCTCACCAGAGACTCTGAAAATGGCTCCACCATATTATATTGTGAATATTTGATCAGGAAATACCACCATGGCAGGTCAAAGTTACTTCATAACCGATATTTTTGCTTTTACTTTCTTTTGTAACTAACCAAAGTGCCATTGTCAGATAAAATTGTGTTTAATTTTCAACACACTGGGTGTGTGTAGTTTGGAACACACATCTTGTAACTCTTCAACACAGCCACTTGTTGTGATGTATTATTGGCAACACATTTTGACACAACGCTACACAGCAAAATCATCACAATTAATTTAACACTTTAAATAGTTTTGACCAGCTGCCTTAGAGCTGTATCAGATCATTTAGATTGTTTTTTTTCTGGGATTTTTGCCTTTGAATATGCCTTGGCCAGCTGAGCCACCAGGACATTCCAAATCAAAACTTTTTGAACGCTTCAAAATTTGCTGTGTATTTTGTTAAAAGGTAGTGCAGGATAAGTGTTGTTCCAGACTGAGCGGGACGATGTGTTGAAGGAGATGAAAGCATTCATGGGGCTGACACTCAGGCTAGTATCTCTACTGACTTTTCTATTATCTCTGGTAACAGACCACCATCTCCTAAAACTGTCTACCGGCTACACTGGGTAATGACAAGCAGTCACACATGCAGCATTTTTTATTATTATTTTTTTATTTTTGAAGTGCTATCAGTTGCACCACAAAAAGAAAAGAATGATCCGTTTTCCGTAATGTATTATTGTTCTTTAACTAAAGGCAAGGCACATAATGTGTTTTATGAAATATCGTGCAAAATAGAAGTTTAACAACAGGGCTATTATTAAAATCCAAATAAGTAGATTTAATATGGACAACCCTTCCATATAATGCCCTCTGTTGTAGTGCAGAGGGAGGAAGAGGAAGGTTAGACTGGAGGAAGAGGAAGAGCAGGATTGGGACAGAGAGGTATCATAAGGTTGAGCCATGCATTTCTTTAGGTCAGCACAGCGACCAGAGCAGCACCATGCAGTATACATCAGCTTTCAGCTAACTTTATCCAAACCTTAACCCACACCCTACCCAAACCCAGCTCACATCAGCACCTTCAGTACAAAAATCTAACCCCTAGTAGGCATTGGCCGCTGCTAACTTAGAAAACTGTTTAAAGAAACAACCCTCACTCTAACACAGAAAACACCAATCCTTTTAAATGCATACCAACCTAAGCAACAAACTGTAATATATTGCTTTTCAGTTACAAAGCCTTAGAGGTTAGAACATGGCGTCGGGTATCAAACACGAGTCCCTATAAATAACATTCATTTTCAATATTTTACACCAAAGCACTGTGTCTTCTGTGGGTTTTTGAGTGTACAGCAGAACTTTGTTTCTCCAGACTCCAAACCAAATGGTTTTGGAATATATAAAAAATGCCAGGATGCAAAAAAAATTCTCTTACTTTTGCACATCTGTTGGAATTTCATTGCTGATACATGCAAATATGCACGGCGATGTGTTTTACGATTTCATTCTGTTTTGGTGTGCTGTTTGTCAAAGGGCATCCACTGGGATCCATTCAGACAACTACAAATACGCAGGCCAGGATGTGGCTATCCCTTGGCCTGACGTCTTGCTCTTCTGTGAATCTACAAATGTATGGCTTTGACGATGTTACCATTGCTGCAGATAGGGATTAATGTTTGTTAGATGCTAACTCTATTAAATGTTAGGTTTCTATTCATTGTTTAAGATGCAGGATGTACGATTTTAAGCAATGGAATGCCATTAAAATAATGATGAATCAGGAGGGACTCAGTAAATGAAGATCGTCTGTGAAAAGCCTGTCATAACCGAACATTGCTTTGCGCCGCTAAAATATTTTCATCATGCAAATCTTGTGCCAATGTTGGGCACCAAAGCTCATAACTAAAAAAACGTGACTTTAAGTGCTCTATTCTTTGCTTGTTGCCAGTAGACAACCATTGAGGTTTTGTCTGAAACCAACCCTTGCATTCCGGGTAACCTGGCCCTAGCCCTACATTTATCTCCAACTCATCCCTAAAATAACTGTGGGCTACAGGTTTGAGGTTCATTCTTCCATAGGTTCTGTAGGGTGGGTCGGGGTCATGAGTTACACAGTGGATCACCCGTTAGGGACACATTCTAGAGTACCCCTCATTCTAGAGCTGGATAGGAAACCTGTATTTTGTGTTCAGTTCAAATCAACATTCATTTTTATCATTGACAATATCAACAATAATACACTACCGCTCGCCTGCCTGGCAAACTTGCCACACTATCACATTGAAAAGTTGCTCAAAAAAGAAAATGTAACTTAATCATAGTGCAATGCCTGCTATATCAAATAGTTTTCCACCTACAGATAAAAATACAACCCCCCCCCCAAAACAGCCGACACAGTGTCCTCTGAGACACAAACAAAATCTACAGAAAGTCTCCTCAGATAAGAGCGGGGAAGGGTGTGCAGATGCAGGAATCATAGTCACATTCTGACAAACACAAAACCACACTATGCTACAGTTTCAAGCGTACTAGACATTCAGTGTGACAACCAGTCAACCACTAGTTGTGCTGACATGTCGACATTACAGCTTCTCCTACTGCTAAATTACAGCAGTAGCATTATGCTTCCCAATCAGCTAAGTCCATGATCATATAGAATCCTTTTTTCAGTTATTTGTAATGGTTTAGCCACGGTGGGCATGCGTCTCCTCCAAACTCCTCTCAGATCACCACTACAAATAAATACTATCATGGCAGAGAAAAACATTGTCAGCGCCTGAAGTAAGCAGCTTCTTACGTGCTTCCCAGTGAGTAACTTTAACCACTGGCTTGTTTTTAGCAATGCTAGCAAACTTCCTCAGCACTTTCTGATAGGCTTTCTGAAGTGTGTGGTCTTCTTGTATAGAAGTGATTTTTCAACCCGAACAAGCTGGTTAAACTGCTCCACTGTCAGGCGAAAAAAATACCCCTTTAAACAAGGTCTATCTAGGTGGAGCCTTTGGACAAGATGAAAAACCCAGCTAACTTTCTCTTGCCCATTGTTATTTTCAATTGAAATTTTATTTTCACTTCAGGTTAGCTAGCTAATGCTAATTATATAGCTTGCAAGTTGTCAAACTTTGCGTTACGTAGCAGTGAGAATTACCTAACGCTCCTTGTGCCATTTGAGCTCTGGCTTTCTATGTTATTTGTGACGCTCACAGCTGAACTTTAAGTTTGAGCAGGAGAAAAAAAAAAGACTCCTATCTGATCACGGCCTTAGGAAGATGAAGTCCCTCACAAAGTCCTCTCTTAGAAAACCTTCACCAATGTAGCTTCAATATAGAAATTTAGTTAACCCTCATATCATAAAACAAGGCTAGATATTCATGGGAAAGGAAGCCCCTCCCTCCAAAATATCCGTGCACTGTCCTGATACAATAACACTGTGCTTAACTCTATACTAGTGTAGAACTGTAGCAATGTGTGTTGTGTTGGAGTAGGCATGAATAAAGTTGTTAGGTTTCACCATTATTCATTGTTTTCTGATTTTAAAAAACTAACAAACAATCAAAACAGTCTTAAAAACACGAGCCTCTCAAAGCAATGTGACGGGTTCGGGCCGATGATTGTCAATAAAAGGAAATAGGAAGTGAGGAAAGAAGTGCACTGTTTGAACTCTTCGATTTCCCCATGCGCATCAAAAACATATTGAAAAGTGCAAAGAAACATATTAACAACAGGATCTCTCTCTCTTTCTGATTGGTTCAGAAAATAGGGAGGCTTATTTGCATATATAAGAAGCAGCACCGGCAGCGGAGAGGGGCATTCTAGAAAGGGAGGGGGGGAGTAAGGGCTAATGTCCTTCCTAGGGAGGAGTCCTCATACTGGGGTTAG
>CABFOQ010026374.1:7648-41498 GCA_900660455.1 Gephyroberyx darwinii | reverse complement strand
GGCTTCAATTGCTTTTAATGGAAAGTTTTGGTGTCACATTGTGCACGGTGGCACGGTGGCGCAGTGCTTGCACTGTTGCCTCACAGCAAGAAGGTCCTGGGTTCGATTCCCGCCTGGGGCGCTGTTGACTCTGGGGTGCCCAGGTGGGTTATCTCCCGGGCCTTTCTGTGTGGAGTTTGCATGTTCTCCCCGTGTTCACATGGGTCTCCTCCTATAAAAAAGAACCCCATCTAAAAACATGCAACATCCTGTCCTGACCACGACGAGGAGACAAGAACAGAGTTGGTCCCCGGGCGCCTACGAAAGAGGGCTGCCCACTGCTCCTGGCTGCCCCCGGAGGACGGTCGGCTGGGATGGGTTAAATGCAGAACAAGAGTTCATTTCGGACACCCTACCTGCATGTGTGTTCCCCCTGCATGTGTTGTGTTGTGTGTTAGTGCATGCGTGCCTGCGTGCACCCAAAATGTAATAAATGGATCTTATCTTACACACGCACACACCCAAATACTGCTCGAGAACCAAAACTGGGCCGCAACATATGCCAATTGACATTTTGCAGAGACGTGAGCTGTTTCCAATGGTATTGATTTTATTTCCTCTCCTGAACTGTCATCTTACTGTACTGATGGAGCTTGAACACTCCAGTGATCCATAGAGCTAAGACAGGCTGGGGTAGTATATACACAGACAGACAGACAGACAGACAGACAGAAAGACACACACACACACACACACACACACACACACACACATAATGGGTTTCAGACAGGTTGAACATCACCCATGATGGCAGCAAATTGAGGCTGGGATTATGTATGTGGCTAACAATCCCTAGCTAGACCTCCCATCCAACTGTAGTGTCCAGAAACCTGAGATGGAGCTGAACAATGTGCGCAAATTGGAATGTGCTTAACCTTTGAGCATTAAGTTTTATTGGTTGCCAGATGACAAGATGAATCAGAAAGAAAATGCTCACAAAACTGTAGGCAACATCAAAGAAAGTCCCTAGACTCAAGGGGTGTGTGGATATGCTCCTATTTGTATCTGTATTTGTTCAACCAGCCAAATTATTTGTATCTATAAAAGGATAAATCTGAAAGTGGGCACGGCTTAATTCAGACGTTGGGTGTGGTTTACACTGAAACACTAAAAATCCCCCAAATTCTTACTTTTTTTCCTCATTATCATTGCCATTGCTATTGTTGAGATATTAAAGCATTAGTTGTGGTTTTACAACAATATATAAATAATATTGTGGCAGCGGGGCAGGGTTTTGGGTGTCCCAAACCACCCGACCCCTCACCCCACATTTATGAACTAAGAAACAAATCTGAATGAAATCTGAGTGCAAATGAAATAGCATATAGTAGTAATAGTATTTTTGTGTTAATTGTATGATTTTGTATCAACCTCTTTTTAAAAACTCATTTTCATTTCACCTCTACTCAGATTTCTCTAAGGTGTATTTTGTGAAGACTAGCTTTTGCACAAGTAGTCTGGAGTGTTGGGGAGACACAGCATGCCGTGCTGCACTGAACAAATATCAGAGGACATGGATTCTTAATTCACTTCCAGTCAAACAAGATCTGCCTTGCAAAGTCTATCAGTTGAGCAGGGAAGCAGACTCACCAGGACAAGAAAAAGTAAAAAAAAAAAAATGGCCTTACTAATGCTAAATTAGTAATCAAAATAATTAAACTATTCCCAGAGCAAACAAAAAGCAACGAAAAGCAACACTCTCACGTGACGGCCATATTGGATTTACATCATCGTTTTGGTGGGAAATACTTGGTAGAAGACAGTGAAGTAGATGGAAACAATGGTAGGCAAAAGTTTAGGTCTAATTGTTTCAGTTTTAGCCTGCAACTAGCTTTAACAGTCGCAATTTTAACCAGCTAAAGGCACCTATCATTAGCTAGCAGACACAGCTAGCATAAACAATTTGACTGTCAAAGAAGCACCATAGGATATGAATGTTAGCATATTACTGGTACTAAAAATCAATGCCTTCAGTTAAGAGTCTTAAGAAAGAGGGGAGATCTCAATTTTGTATCACTTTGTGATCACCTTCATCTGAAATCTTTCTCCTAAAACCCCTTGGGAGCAAGGAGGAGAAAACAGAGAGAGAAAGTATTCTTGAGACTTTGAGATAAATGTGAAGCTAACATGTGACAATGGTAATAAGCTCCTAACTATATAGCTGTTGGCCCCATGGCTTCAATAGAAAATTGCAACCGTATGGAATTTTCTGTGAGATCCTTCTAGTCTTATATAGTTAAATGACACGTATTTCAGATAATTTGGAGATCTCTTATTTTGATCAGAGTGAGATCCACACAAGCTTTTATGTGGTTGTTTCTCTTGAGTTGAATTTGAGAAATAGGAGAAACTGCCTTTTGTATAAGTATGAGATCTCAGTTTTTTTTTTGCTTTCCACCCATAGGAATTTTGCTTTCCTATGGGTTCCTTCAGTCCAGTTACTGACTTTCATTTGGACCTCCAGCTCTGTTCATCCTTTGACAATATTGAAGGAAAATGGTGATTTTTTATTCCCAAAGACCAATTAAATCTGCTGGGGAAACTGAAACTTCCTTAATCAAAACTTCCAGCTGCTTTCAGCTAGCCTACACGTTTTCTCCAGGAACTGTACTTTTTCTCTTTATTATTCATTATTACCTGGCTTATATACTCACTTCTGATTGGCCAATGAATGCATTCTAAGGTCTGTTATTTCTGAACAACAGACTGCTGTTTCACATCTAATCATATCACTCTACAGTCAAGAAGTCCGGTCCATTTTATTTTTTTCTAATCAAATTAATTAGTGACATAAGACCTAGCCCTGATACAGGACCCTTTGGAAGCAGGGGCGAAAATCTGATATCAACTTTGGGGGGGACAAGTACATGAAATTTTCTTAACAGCAATTCCTGAGAGGGACACCAAAAGTAGTGCTGTAACACATAGCCTATGTTGTAATATGTTAAATCACAAAGTATTGTCTCCATATTGAATTGAACTTATTTTACTTTTTCTGATACATTTATAAAGCCATTAAATATGTGCCACTGGCCTGAGTCTACTGCAATAGCTTTACAAGAACAAAAAGCTCAAAATAAGTACAGTTCTAAAAGCAAAAGAACAACTTCAATTAATAACCCAAACAAATCAACCAAAATATCCTTAAAAAGTTATTTATTTATTGTTCAAGTATGTCACACAAAGTATGCAATTTTAAATAAAATAACAAAATAAATAATTAGTGTACTGTCATGTACTAAAAACTGCTAAACAAAAGAAAAACTTTACATATAATATAAAGGGGTGGGGATCCCTGCCTTGCCTCAAAACACGCAGGGGTTCCAGTACCCAAAAAAGGTTTAGAACCACTGCTATACACACCACTGAACTAATGAACTAATGAACAAAAGAACCGAACATATGTTTGCGGGTTTCAATGGCAAACAAATTCAATGGCAACAAATTCCTGGCAGATGGTCTAAAATTTAGACGGTCCCTGCAGTCCCCACAAAAGATGTGTCGTTTGTCGCTTATGAGTTATTGATCCGGGAAGTTCGAATCTGTGAATATATTTCCAACTTTACCGAAGTGACATAACGTTACCGTAGTAGGCGAGAGTGGAGTCGGTTCATTGGGACAGTTTTGTTTCGACACGTTAATGTTAATTTACTCGTAATCTATACACAACCGACCCCGCTCTCCCCTACTAGCTGTGTAAAAATAGCATTTTAAAGTTTGTATCAAATCTGAGTGATTCTAACTTTACTTGTTTCGTTTTTTTGCGCTCACTTTGTGGTCAAGATCTTTTGCTGGCATCGGCAGGAGGAGGCTTGCTTTTTTCACGTTTAAGAATTCGCCGTATATTTGTCAATGACAGGAATTCAGAAACGTAACGCTAGTCAACCTCTGTCGCGAGCCCGGCTGCCACAAGAGACAATGTGATTGATCACAGATACCGTAAATGCAGCGCAATTTTGAATATACTACGGCTTGCGCTGGTAAAACAATCGGAAACTCTAACTCTAGCAAATTTTAAAGTTGCGTAAACTCTATTTAGATGTGCGTAAACGCTATTTCAGATATGTAGGAGGTGTCGCCATTTACGTGTGTTTAGGCTACAGTGTAACCTCTGGCTGGGGACTGTAGAAGAAACAGGAAGCAAAGAAGATAGCCCAAAACCAACAACATTGGACACGCTAATACAGGCTATGTTCTTTTAGGAAAAAGACAATAGTAATAAAATAAATACATTTTAAAAAACAACAGCAACAACAGTAATAATAAAATAATTATTTTCATCTCAATGTGCTTTTTCATTTTTGATAATAGCAAACAGCCAAGAATACTTGCACCAGACATAGGACACATTCATAAACAGTGTTATCTGGGTCACATCCCTGTAATTAGAATGTGTCAGATATGTTATTTTCAAGAACAAGATTTAAATATTAAGTGCCATCATTACAGATATCTGGGGCAGACAATATTCTTAATTGACACGTTTTATTTTGACACATTTGAGGGGTTGAAAAGGGAAACTCTTAACTCTTAACTACTTAGGTGCAGAGCAGAGGCACTGTGGGAGGATTGCATGTAGGATTTAACCTGATGTGATGGCCTCATGTATGCCCTCACAATATCCCCATTCCTGAGTAAGAATTGGAAGTCACATTGATGCAAATGTTCAGTGACCCTTGATGCAAATGACATGTTCAGTGACCCTTTTCAACCTTAATTTAGTTTTTATTTCAGGTGATTTGTCTGATTGAGTCAACAGGCTAATTGCACTGACTGAGCCATTAAGCATAACACATGGGTCACTTACGGTATGCACTTCCTCGTAGTCACCAGGAAAATGTAGCTATGCCAACTTGGCTAATGTCAATGGTGTCGGGTAGAAGTGGGTGTAGTTGTGTTGAAAATAGTGTTAAAATTGGATGATAACAATGTGCATCATGTTGAAGAGGAGATGCAAAGTGTGAGCGATAGAGAGAACAGCACATTCGTCACAATCAGAGCGGCCATGTCTCCCCGTTATTTTTCAAACTGGGGGAAAGTTGAAGAACGATAGAATGAGATCCACGCTGGATGTCACACACACACACTCCACCCAAGTGGGGATTTACATGGCCACCATTTAGGCCTGCCAGTGCTTGCATCTCATCAGAGGCCGGGAGGAGACGTATCCGAAAAGCTGGAGAAATACGAGGGATCGCTTATAAAGCTGACGGCAATCTCAAAAACCCACAAACCCATCTGTATTTGAATAGAAATGACTATCTCAGTTAAAAAGGGAAGGATGGTGGTGGCAGAGTGTCAACTGATTGCACTACTTTCTCCTAGTATTGCAATTTCCCATATTATTTTCCCCTTAAATAAGGTTGCCCAACACCAAGATAACTCATCAAATAAAAACAACATATTTTCTTAGGAGACAGCCTGTGGGGATTTTCCTGGATATAGCTCCGATTTACTTGTGTACCAATCACCAGGCATGATTCACCACTCCCTAACTATAGCAGTTAATATTAGGATCATGCTTCAGCCAATGTGAAAGGCACTCGCTGTATCAAACTACACTTCTAGCAAACTTGCTTCTGGCTTTTATAGCTGCAGACGGTACCTTATCGGAGTTACAGAGTGTTGGCTCTTTGTGCTTAATTGGAGTGCTATTTCAGAGAAAGCTGATGTAAGATCAGCTTCAAGGCGTTGATGGGCCCCCACCCCCATGAGTAGCCTTGCAGGAGTGCGTCAGGATGTGGTTGAGTCATCTACCACAGCAGTAGGGCTGAACATAGAGATATAAGGCAACTTTCTCATTACTGTAGGGTTCCCTTTGAATCTGCAACACAGCTAGACTTACATTGCTACTAAAATAAACCAAGGAACAGTCAAATGAACATTGTCACAAAAAGTATCAGATGCATAAAAAGTGTGGGAAAGGAGAGAGTATGATTAAAGATTCACACATACACATGCACCTGTGTACACACACCCCACACACTACCCTTTTTTGATTCATTTTGTAGTACCCAAATGCACCAACAAGAGGAGCTCTGGCTCCTAGCTAACTAATGCACCCTGACCACAAAGACAAAAGTTGATGATTAGTGTTAAGGTTTAGTCCCGTTCACACTCCTTCTTTTGAAGCTGCACAAGGTCGGTAATTTACGTGAATACTCATCATCTCACACACAATGTGTCCCTCATCACCCTGAATGATTCCATTCACGCAGTAATGTATACCACATTATCAACGCTGGCAATGTTCTGGCTCCAGTGCTTCCATTATTTCCCCAGTTCTCCTTTAAAACCCTCCCCCCCGTCCTTTCTCTCTCCGTTTCTTCCTCCTTCATCCTCCTCTGCTTCTTCTGTTTTCCCCCGTTCACTGCCACCCACTCTCTTGCTCTTCTTCCCTTAATCTGTTTTACCCCTCCCACTCTCCTTATCGTTTATTAGTGGCCCTGGATTCTCTACATCCCTCCCTCCATCTCGGCTTCGACTCTCCTCCTCCTCCTTTTCTACCTTCTCTTCTCTCGCCTCTCTTGCACACTCGGCTCAGATAAGCGTGAACGAGAGTGGAGGGGAGCCGGTAAGACGCAGGCGGGAGTCAGAGGCTAATGCCAGACGACTGGAAATCTATGACGCTTGGTTTGGCCCGGGGGGTGGTGGGTGACAGCGGCTGCACAAATGCCAATACAACGCACATCTCCGACACAAGCTGGTGGGAGAGAAAGATGGCGAACCAAAGCATGGATCAGCGTGTGTGTGTGTGTGTGTGTGTGCGCACAACTGTAGGTGTCAGTATGGGCAGCTGCAGCAGAAGGTCAGCTATACAACCATCAGTATACCCTACAGGGCTTTCTGCCAGCCAGTTGCTATCCTCCTGAGTGAACTGGAAAATGTGGTATCTCAGACTGTGTGTGTGTGTGTGTGTGTGTGTGTGTGTGTGTGTGCTAGTGTATGTGTGTTAACATGTTTCTCAGTCAAGGGGGAATGCATACAAATACCTCTGCCTGGGGTCAATAAACAGAGCACCGAGGGAGAAAGAGAGAGAGAGGCAGTTTGTGTTTGCTGTTGTTGATGTGCTTGCATGGATCTTCATTGACCGTGTATGTGTGTGTGTGTGTGTGTGTGTGTGTGTGTGTGTGAATATGTTGTGTGGCAATCCTCAAGATTCTTGTTTTGATTTATATTTTGTCTCCATCTTTTTTGCTAAACGATCATCACTGTGGTGTTTCTGCACTGCATTTCCCAGAGATCACTTGTCAATCCTTGGATTTTCTGTTGATGAATTTTGTGTTTCTGTAGATGGCGCTTGTTTCTTTCTCTGTTCAGCCATGGTGGCTATCGCTGATCATGCTAACTATCCAGTTCTTTTTTTAAATTTTTTTTTTAAAACAAACTGCTGTTGCTGCTGCAGGAAATGTAAAACGCATCACTTCCTGTGCACCTGAGGATTATTCCCAGGAAAAGACCTATCAGACATCTGGTGTTTAGAACAGCAAAAGTAAAAGATTGTGGTTGAATCACTATTGTAAGTGTTATATCAGTTGGTGATAAAGAGCAGCAAAGGGTAATTTATTTATAGGAAAATGTCAAGGATTATTACTTTAAACAGTGTGACTTTTTCCCTCTGATCCAGCTGGTCCATGTATGCTAAACAATAGGTTGTACCTATGTGTTTAGGTGCATATGTGCTTGTGCTTATACAGTATGTGTTTGTTTTTAATGTTAATGTGTCTGTCTGTGTGTGTGCACGCAAGTCTGTATATAAATACATACTTTTATCTAATAGTGTGTGTTTTTCTTCCACCCACACGGCTGATAACAGCCCATATCTATGCAGCCATTAAGTTAACCTCCATTCTAATTTTTTTGGCTGCTGACTTTAATCAGTGGACGAGAGGCTAAAAAGTGGAGATAAGGTAATAAATCTGCAGCTCAGTAAGCCATGTCTCAGCCTCTACTATTGCGGTTAAATCAATTACCCCGTGTGTTTGCTCCTCTCAGCATGCTTTTGGTTGCATGACTCTGACCTTGTAGAAACACCCTCTGTGAAGCTTTCAGCAAAACAAGGTGCAGCACTAATCACTGAAATGTAAATTTCCCCGCATCTGCGGGGGAATCAACATCAATGGGGAAGGAAGAATTGAGTTGGCAGGGAGCTTCAGTGACCGTGATGAACCCATGTACAATATCTATAACTAGGACAAAACTACAGGCTCGGCATATTCTCCACTCACTGGTCCCACAAATCCATACACAAAGAGAGCCAGAGAGAGAGATGGCAATTCCTTCACCAGCTCCTAAGCCTTCTCCATGCCTGCATCTGATTGTTTTGCACAGTACAGTGACCATAACAGCCATCACTGATATTGTTCTGCCTTCTCACTAAAGAGGGAGAAACATTGGCTTAGGGAGGAACGAGGAAGTAGCAGTGAGGGTGAAACCTTTCATTTTCGAGGCATGGGGTCATTGTAGCTGGAACACTGCAACCTCAGCTTAGCCCACATTGGCTTCCCATTTTTCCATAAGTGCTGTTCTGGAAAAGTCTATTGAAAGCAATGAGCTGTGTCATGACAGTTGCTATAAACCGATGCCTACAAAAATTCCCCCCTATTCAACAGCAAGGTTTTTTGTGATCATAAAGGTACTGAGACTACTTTTATTTTGAAATAAAAGCAGATTTACACTCAAAGCCACTTCCTGTATGATAGTGGCTAGTCACTAGTCAAGTGGTCTACACTAATTGCTTCATGAGTAAGAAATGTATCAACAACCAATGAACTATATTTACAATGTATGTTTTTCCAGTCTTGTGCACAAGCAAGATAACAAACCCATATAATATCGCTATTATGCTAAATTGGTACTGATTAAATTAGACATGCTTGATTTGGTTCAAATATCTCAAAATTGGACAGACCTTCACCTGCTTATGTTACCATTGGTGACATCTTTCCTTGGACAACCCAAATATCGCTAAATCCATGCAACAGTCCTATTATGTCAACCAGGCATTAATTATTATTCACAACAAAAGCATTCATATTTATTCAGTACATAATCGCTTCTACAGATTGTGTCTGTCTCTGAGTGTGATTGCAGTGCCGACATTGTAAAGGACATCACTGTTGAATTTCATTTTCAACATAACATGCAGTGCACCACATTGAATTGTCAAGGGGCAACAGCCTAAGTCAGTACAACATGTTGTCCGAGGGAGGCTGCTAGTGTGTCATTGATTGGATCTCCCATGGGGCCAAGCTGATGAATACCTCAGGGCCTTTCCTCCCTCCCATCTAGTGAGAAGCCGCCCATTGATCTGTCAGCCAATCAGGAGGGCTCTCCGGAAAATGTCTTTCTCCCTTTAATGATTTCAGAGACACGGACGCGATGCTCTCTCCATCAGCACTTCATCTCCTAGTTGCAGTGGAGGAGATGTTAGATTATTAGACCCTCTGATACTCTACCTCCCTCCTCTTGCCTCAAAGTGCACATTCACTCCTCTGTGCTATGCTGTTCATCGACGCATCAATTCCCAAAGGCCTATCTAGTTAATACCTCTCAAGTGTTGTGCAGGGATTGAATTGGCCATACCTCAGCAGTTATACACTGCACATCTATGCTATCCTGATTGACACAAGGCTTGAAGACTCGTCACAAGAGCAATTGGTTGTATTGCTTTGCACAAATGTCCTTTAGATTTTTGTAATAGTAGTTCGGCAGTCAGACAGGCAATAGCCAATTGTGATTTGTGTAATGAATCTTGTTACCTTGAAGTGAGATTTACTTGAGTCCTTGTAAATACATAAACATTTTCAGTTTGTTAAGGATCGTCATTTATATGAACTACTTTCACGCCAATGAACTTTGGAATGAGTTGAAAAGTGTGGAATCAGATTACTCTCAATATTCACAAACAAACAATACGATTTGTTATACATTTTAAATAAATGTTAAACAATTCACAAATATACTTGCAAAAAACAGTTGCAATGTTCATCTCAAACATAATTTAATGTTATATTTATTTACAGACTGTCAAACCTGCATTTACAAACTGCCATACACATGTGAACTTCATTACAACCGTGTGTGGAGTTCCCTGATATGTTACATGTTTAGTGTATGATTCAATAGCAGCTATGTGATGATGCTGAATCATACGCTTGAAGCTACGCTTATATGATTGGCTGAAATGGAAAGAGACGTCAGGCTACAGAGAAAGTCTGTTAGAAAAAATGCATTTGTGAATCTGACCGCATCAGGGAACTCTCAAAAATCCCCACACAAATGTAATGAAGTTGACACGTGTCTGGCAGTTTGTAAATGCAGATTCGACATTCTGTAAATAAATATAATAACATTGAAATATGTTTTATAAGATTACATTTTTTTTTTACATTAGTCATTTTAGCAGACGCTTGTATCCATCGTCTTATCTGAATTGGCCTTCTACATGTGTTTACCTTGGATTATGGCACAAGGGATAGTAACATCTTGTCGTGTGTATTAATGAAAGCAGACGCTTGTATCCAAAGTGACTTACAAACGTGATAGTTAACACTACGTGGGAATCAAACCCACAACCCTGAGATTGAGAGTCTCATGCTCTACTGACTGAGCTGTCCGGGCTGAACATAGACCTCCATTGCAACCGTTTTTAACTATGTATATTTGTGGATTTGTGGAAAAAATAAATATGTGTGTGTGCATTGAAAAATATATTTGTGAACAGAGTGTGAATCGTATTGTGTTTGTTTGTGAATATTGAGAGTAATCTGATTCGATAGGGAAGAGCTGGATCGCAATTGAAGTCATGGCCTTTGTTTGTAACAGAGAATTATGTTTTACTTCGACATGGAACATGTAAACACAGTTCACTATACAGGGAAGCAAGGGCTCAGGAATGCAGACAATGAGTCTCCTTGTCAAAACAAAGTAGAAAACATCCAATCCTGATTGCATTTCTGCATCATGGAACACTAATGGAAATGGCATAGATAAAATTAAAGTTCCATGTCCCTTTTTACAGGTGCAAACACCTCAGTCGAATGAGGTCTAACAAATTCATTTTAGAGATTCTCACTGAGACTAAAAGCCACCAAGCAGTGTGAAATCTGATTCCTCCTGCCAAAGCGCATGAAATTGGTTGATTTTGTTTGCTCTTTGTTTAAAGGCACTCTCCTGTCTATCGTCTCATTCTCTTGCCAAGTTTCAGATAGCATGGTTGATATTAAGTAGGTAGCAAATTAATGGCTCCTGACATAATAAACAGAATTCAATACCATTACTTCAAACTGTTTTTTGGCATAGCCTCTGTGTGTGTACATAATTCAATTCATGGAAGTTGGCAGTGGGTGGCCAATTAATTTAAGCTTGTCGATGCCCACAGTTAACATGGAACAACAGAGAGATTATTGTACATATAATTGTAATAATATATTTACGCATATTTATCACATTTACTGTGATATTGATCCGATTACCTCCCTCATCCCGAAACAGGCACTGGTGGTGGCAATGTTATTATTCCACTTGGTAAATATTTCCCAGAATAATATTTCTTGGATCACTGTATGCTGGGTCTAACCTTGACAAGGTCATCCATTGACTTCCTTTAAGGTCATGAGGCCAATGGTTATCTGATGGCATCAATGAGTTCTTGCATTATGGGGTTGTGTCAAGATTCTATGTATAATATATATTTATATATATATTCCTCTGCACAGTGAGTATGCATAGTATATTTACTAAAGGGATAATACTGCTGTAGGCTCTCATGGTGTATACGTGTATATATTACTCTCCTAGTGGGTCATGCACCCTATTGAGCTATGCTATTGTACTGCATTCACCTATTGTAATGAAAGTTGAATGGAGTGTAGTAATCTGCAACAGGACCAGTTATTGGAAATAATATATTCACCTGAAGTGAGACCATTGAATTTCTACAACATGACATTATGACACCTGCAGTCATTTCTCACGATGATGTTTGCAAACCTTTCTCTCCTCTTGCCTTTTTCAGGATGCTGAGCAGACATTTCACATTTCTATGCTTCCTAAACATCTGAGAGTAGACAGTAAGAATGCTTAGATTTTTTTTTAACAATGGCTTTACCTGTATGTGAAGGATTATACATGCTTCTAGGATCTAGGGCAGTGGATGTGTGACATTTTAGTGAGGCTTCTTCAGAGGGTAGGCCATGAATATCTGCATGACTGTTGACTCAAATACCAGAGCAGCAGTTTGTCAGTGAACCAAGTCCCAACTACCAAAATGAGTATCTTGCCTGACAAAATCTGGTGAGTGCTACATCACAAGGTGACAGCAGATGGTCTAATGTAGACTTTGACAGTAGATCTTGGTTTCCTTTCAAGACTAATGGCCCGTAGAGCAAAAGTAGGCTCGAAAAAACATGGGACACGCCATAAGGTGAATGGAAGATGAGAAAAAAAGAGGGACAGAGAGGCTGACTCAAGCCTGGGTGTCAAAAGCCAGTCAATTTCACCGGACCTGCCCCACTGAAATTTAATTTCATGGTGGTTTCACCATGCACCGTCCTCTAGTCATGGTGCTAATCTAATATCTTAGCCTTTAGATTGCTTTATGTTGCTACAGCTTCTATTTGGAATGGTTCAGTGTTAGTGTAATAATGCAGTTTCAATTACAGAACTTACATGCTTTTTATATAATTGTTGCAGGCCGTTTGATCCTACAAACTTGGAGTTGAACCCAGTCATTGAACTGCAGTCATTTTGTTAGAGCAAAATGTCTTTTTTAACAAGAAAACTTTCCTCCATTACAGAATCTAGATTCACCACTATGCAGTAGAAAGCTATACAGTTATATACTATGAAAAGTTACAGGATAAGGTCAGGTTTCCAAATTAACTTGCATTTGAGAAAATTAACAGTTGCAAATGAACTTTATTGTGGTGTACAGCCAGAGTAACCATTGCCACAACCATGAAAGTATATTCTGGTGTACACTTAGAATTCATTAACCAAAACATCACTAGTTGAGATGATAGAGGTCAGGAGAAAGGCAAAAGACAATAGCAAGTCCATAGAGCTCAATATCTTATTTTTCCTCTCTCCTTCCACTTACAGCCAACCACTTTTCAAGTACATCCACGCTATGCCTGAAATAAAAGCATTACAGGGGATCGATCGATGCCCATTGATTGCTACAAGATATTTAGTTCATCCATCCAATTAACTCAGGTTGAAAAAAAGCAGAAGTCTGGACCAACTTCTTTTTTCTTCTATCACAGAGCAAGCTATATAAACAGACCCTAAAGAATAACCCAGTGGTTTGGTGAGAAAACCGCCGAGCGTGTCAATTCAGCCAAATCGATTCAGCGTGGATTTCTCTGTTACCCCTCTGCAAAACACATTACAGCACTTTGGTTTGAAAGAGAGAAGCAAAGTCTCTGCAGACATTCACAACTCTGTATTTCCTCTTTCATCCAAGGCCTTTTGATTGAGAATACATTAAGAGTCTGAGCTCAATCCTACTCTTATGATCCCCAAAATATTAAGAATTTAAAGTATACTAGGGTTAGTTTGATATGGGTTTTTGAAGACTGACACCGTTACCAATATTTTTGGATTGAATTTGCCAATGGCCAATATTTTGCGCTGATATTCAATATCTTGAATTTTCAACTCTTCAGTGTTTCCCTCTAAAAACAGCCTTTAGACTATTATGGGGCATTAAGATTCTGGATGTAAACCAAGGCAGCGGGTATCGATGGCATTAAATTAGAAAAAACAAAAACCTTGCTGTTTACGTCAAACCAAGATGATGCCCCGTTTCCGTGATGACGGATGTAAAAGGCAAGGACTACATGTCTCCTTTCACAGTTAAGGCCGAGTTATGCTTCTGCGTAGATAAACAGGGAAAGAATGTTTGAAGCCAGTGTAGGAAAAAACGATGCATCAACATTTTTTATTTTTGCATCTGTTAAACAGTTAATTCAATTTGCATGGCCTTGGGGATAGCTATTCACCACCATGACATTTTGGGCATCAATCAAAATGTTCTCTGTCATAAACATTGGGGAAAGGAGTGTCTTTTAAACATTTTCTTTTGTTTTTTCCATACACATTGTATATAAATGGAAAACATTACAATTATGTGTTGGTTCTCTCTTACAAGGGGATTGCAATTTGAGGCTAAATGTTTCGACTTGCACAAGACACAATCTATTTGCCTTCTCCCAGTGTTATCCAAATGTGTTACAAACTGATTTGGAAGCAATGTATCTCTAGGGTCACTGTATGCCTGTAACTTTGATTTGTCTTTAGAGTGAATATTACCTACAAACCAATCCCACCACTGAGGGATTGCTCCGTTTGAATTCTTTTTAATTCTTTTCCCAAAGATTTGAGGCAAAGGAAAGGAAAATGAATAAAGAAAAAAACCCTGTCATTTCCAGTGGGATTTCACTTACAAAGCTTCTTTTCACTCAGACACTGAGCACAGTAGATTAAAGTAGAAGATAAGCACTTTGATAGTCTAGCCTGATAGTTCTAACAGCCTCATAAAAGGGTACATGCAAAGTTTCTCTAACTTTCTCAGCATGGTGTGACGACCTCACCATACCGTTGTCTCTGTGTAAAACGATTAGAATAGGGCATTAAAGATTTATTGTATTCAGGACAAACGTATTCAAGTCAAACGTTTAAGTCAGCCTTGCTGTACTGAATGACTTTCCTTATTTTCTCTCTCTGACAAAGTGAAACATTTTTGATTAAGCCACAGGCTTTCATTCTGGCTCTGGTTTGTTAATCAACCATGTAATTGTTTTTAATTGGATAATACATTCAGTCTAATTCAGTTAATAATTACAGCTGTGCTTCGTTCCTTTTACCAGTGGGGGTAGCCTTCTTGTGGCTGGTTCTTTGTGTAAATGTGGAAACCATGTAAGATATCTATCTGTCTATCTATCTATCTATCTATCTATCTATCTATACATATATACAGCATATTGTTTTATGCTATATAGTGTATGTAGTGCAATAATGTTTCCCACTCTGATTTTGAATTAAGAAGAAAAAACATATTCTCACATTTATAGACTCACTTTTGTTAATACATTTATTAACACATTCACTGTGAAGTGACTGGTTTTAATGTCATTTTTTGTTTTAATAATTAACATCAAGCTGTACATGTCTATTCTATAATTAAATGTGATTCTAAGGTTACAGGGAAAAGCCACCTTAAATCAAATTTTGCTCATTTATTGTGTACTTGAATTAGAACGCCTTACCCCAACTACCCCAAATCCAGACTAAAGACAAGACTGTATATGGGCAGAAATATGTGTCACTAGAAACTGAATTTGAATCATTCATATTTGAATTTGAATTGCTGAACTTGAATAGTTCAGCAAAAAAACTGAATTTGCATAATTTGAAATTGAATTTATTGAGAGAGAATGACAGAGCATGTGAAAAGTGAAGGAGCACATATGTGAATTTATCACAATATGTGTGATGTGCAAATGTGCATTATATTCATATTAAAGTCTACAAAAGGCCATATATGTATGTACAGAAAGTTTTGGCGTGTTGACTGGTGTTGTAAAACCTATACAGCTTATCAAATATATTCACTTTACAGATGGAGACAGCATATGTACAGAATGTGCTGTTCGGATATGTGCAATACTAGATACTGACAGCACTAAGGGGTATTTTATGGTTCAGTGCAGTTTTCACTATTATGAAAGAAAGGGTGTTGCAGCTCAAGCACATATTCCTCAAGTTCCCATATCAATCTCCCATTTATTGTCACAGTCAGACAGCTCCAGGCTGCACCAGTTGATGCCATCACAGATGAGAGCTTCGGCTCATTTTGATTCTAGCTGTGGGAGAGATTAGTTGATGATTTGTTATGATCTTGGTCTAAACTATAAGAAGAACAGGATCATAAGAATGGATTTTGTTTTAGAATGGACTTTCCCTCTAAGCATTGCAGCATATTCAATGGAAAGCCAAAGACTTTATATTGTTGCTCAATGCCCATCTGTGTGCTAAGACCGACACAAGGGGGAATCAAAATAGTGTACTGGAGGTGTCTGCCAAGCTGTTGTTTGATAGTTTTCTTCTTTGTAAATACTGGGATTTCTTGTATTTAGAAGAGGTTGCTGGATTATGCATATGAGGTGACTATGATGCACTATCACCAAGCTTATGTTAGGGATTGCATGGGGGGGTACATTATATTGTAATTCTATATATATATATATTTTAAGGATTTGTGTGAGTATTGAGGCTGTAATTGTGTTTCCTGGATGTAAAACCATTTGAGGATGTGTGATCTATAATGTCATTGCAGCCGGCAATGACATTATTGTCATTGACGGCTGTTTTGAATTTTAGAATTGAAATATCTCAGAATTGTCCCTCCAAGATTTTTTTGGACCCAATTTCCATACAAAGCAGTGCTGTAAGATTTTTAAAATAATGCAAAGAAATAGTAATTATATTTACCCACCTAAATCGACAGCCCACTGGCCTTTCTTGTATTAAAATATTACTGCTCATACTTTCCTGAACATCCTGAGTTTACGCTGCTGATGATCCCCATCTTTAGACTTTAGACAGATGAACTAAGCATGTGCACACACCCAACAAGGATTGATGAAAGCTATTGGTTTGGAAATTATAGGTGAGATAAACATGGGGCAATGGTTTGACAAATGACGAATTCGGTGACCATAAATCTTAGAGATAGTCAGATTGCATTCAACAAAGAAAACTAGGAATGCTAGTTGCACTTCCATAGGTCAAATTTCAATTTCAATTTGAAATCCACAATGGTTATGTTATGCCTGTTATCACATAGGCTCTAAAAAACTATGGACAAAATAACAAGTTGAAAGTTATTTTTATTAATTTCAGTCATTTTGCTTGTGGTAATGAAAGAAATGATTGTCACATTCCCTATTGAGTATCCCACATCCTGGTAATAATACAGGGAAAATCAATTCCCATGTACATTCTGTACAGGAACACAGCACAAATGAGGCTGTCATCCACCCTCTAGCCAAGGCGGCACACCTAATCATTCTTTTAAGCCCTGAGGTCGATGTGACTGATATTCTGTTTTCCCAAATTACAACGATGCTCTCATTTGTACACGATTTAAATTCATCAGCTTTTCACCTGACATGATTTGTTTATTTGTTTTCCACCAATGGATATGGATTTGCCTCAACAATAAAGGTCAAGATTGTTCACAGTGGCTTGCTGCAACCGGTCTAGAGCTTGATTGGCTTGGTTGTAAGTTAGGGAGTGGATTACCAGTAGATATCTGGTGAATTTAGTCGTCATCTTCAAAAGTAACCCATGTTAAAGCTGCACTAGGCAAGGTTTTTATGTAAAAATCCACGCACCCCGTCCAGAGAAAGCTGGACTCAGCAACGTTAGATCTTGCATTGAATTCTTTCACCACAGCAGGGCAAGGGATGGGCCCGCCTGGGGCGCTATTGACTCTGGGGTGCCCAGGTGGGTTATCTCGCGGGCCTTTCTGTGTGGAGTTTGCATGTTCTCCCCGTGCTCACATGGGGTCCTCTTCCACAATAAGAACCCCAATTGAAAAACATGTAAGAAGAATGCCATCTCCCGCCCTGTCCCTGACCACGACGTGGGCCCAAGATCTGGAGCCGTTGGTCCCCGGGCACCGTAGAGGGCTGCCCACTGCTCCTGGCTGCCCCTGGAGGGGCAGCGTAAAACAGGATGGGTTCAATGTAGAGGACTAATTTCCACTAATTTCCCTCCCTGCATGCGTGTGTGTTTGGCGGCCACCACTTACTACATGCTGTGTGTGTGACAACAATGTGGATTAATGAAGTGTGTTCTTCTTCTTCTTTAGTTTAACACATCACAGACCGGCCACGTCGGTAAACATGAGCATGCTGTGTGCAGTTTACTGACGTCGCCTTACGTGATTTCTGGGTATTGAAGTTCAAACAGTTTTCAACGTCTCTCTGTCTTTTGGAGCCACCAATGTGCAACATTGCCTAGCATAGTTTTAATTTGAGGTATATTTGGTATTCATGTTGAGTACAAATGTTAATCCTTTCTATTAACAGATCGGTAAACGATGTGACATCAAGGCATGCATAGTTGGATTTGTATTGATCACTCGCTCCTTCTATCCTATGTTGCCTTTGGCTTACAGGTGGGATAAATATGGGGCTGATGGTTTGACAAATAAGGAATTTGGGGACTAATAAATCTTTACATTCAATAAAGTAAACCAGGAATGCTAAGACTTAGAAAGACTTTGTTGTTTATTTGGTGAAAGTGGAGACAAAGGGTAATTAATCATTAAACAGAGGAGACCAATCTGCATCTTCCTCTGCTGAGTCTCTAGAGTTAAATACTTGTTGTGTTCTTCTCTCAACTCTCAGCACACTCTTAATTTGATTAAGCCATTCATCACTCAAGGTATGATAAATCATCTCAATCTATCACAGTCGGTATCAGCAGATATTTTGGGCCGAGCATGCCTGTGAACTTGTGCTAAAACAAAAGAGCAAATTATGAGAGAAAGGGTGATCCTTTCAATATTGTTATTGATGTTGGAAGTGAGTTTGGGAATGTTTCATCCATGGAGCAATCATTAACCCTAACTAACTAACTAACTAGATAGTGAATTGTTTATTTACCAAGTTAGTTAGATGGTGTGTTAGTTAGTTAGTTAGTTAACTAACTAACGAACACCACCTAACTAACTTGGTAAATAAACAAATTAATCTAAATCTAAATCTAAATCTAAATAAAACACTAAGTGTGTGTAAGACATCACAAAGGCATTAGGGGAGTTTTGGTGCCCCAATAGAGGCGTGCCATCTAACAGGCGTTGGGAGTCAATTAGCCGGTTTCTAATAGTCTCACGGTCCTTCATTTGTCTGACTGATCAATTCCAACTTATCTATGTAAAAACAGGGCTGAAAGGCTGAAATTGTTTCTGCCATAGTAACACAGCATGGCAGTTTATTTAGTGTTCTGTCAATTAGCAAAAAAATCCACAGTCAATTACAGAAAAAGGATAATTTAGCAAATAATTCCCACTGGTTTGTAAACATTTG
The DNA here is from genome assembly GCA_900660455.1 of Gephyroberyx darwinii. NCBI lineage: Eukaryota > Metazoa > Chordata > Actinopteri > Trachichthyiformes > Trachichthyidae > Gephyroberyx > Gephyroberyx darwinii. The sequence continues at coordinate 22,356 of CABFOQ010026374.1, read as the reverse complement.
TTTGCAAGTTTTGTTTCAGCTTGAATGTGATTCCTGTATGGATGTAGTTACAGTATGGATCATTTCATAACGCAAAATGACCACATGAAAGACAATGTGTTGCCCAAAATGTCTGACTGTCCACAAAGGAAATCCCTCTTGCCATTTTAATTGTGTGGAAATAAGCTCTTTACAGGTAATTACAACAACAATTATCCCGTTCAATGGTTCATTATGGCTCCTACTAGCCGTCTATTAAGGGCAGATTATAGCGAGGTAGAAATACATGAATGCCAATGAGCTTAGTGTCACTATGGAGACTACTGGTGGTATTGATAATACCCAGCAATTATGCTTAGATGGAGAGGCAAGGTCAACAGCCTCCCTACAATCTGTCTCAGTCTGTAAATGTCTTTGGCGGAGAGGATTCACGGGTCATTTTTCATTGTGTGTATTTTGTTTGAGAATTGATCAATAGCAGTACAAGGAACCAGCTTTGTTAAACATAAAAAGGTGATAATACTAAAATTATTTGGATTGTGAAATCGTCTACCTAGACTTGTTCACAATCTTTATCTTTAGATCATTGTGCTAAAATCAATTTCTTTTAAAAACATGTTCCCCTGTCAATGTATCTTTGCCAGATCCACACCTACACAGGGTGGAAGTAACAAACATTAAATGATAAAAATAGATGTGATGAAAATGCATGCAAATTGAAAAATTCAATGATAAATTGTCAAATCATTTGATAAAGCCAAATATTATTTGATTAAAACATAGTTGATTTGATAAAAACAGTGCCATTTTCATAATTTATCACCACTTTCTATCATTCAACATTTATCAGTTAAACAACAAAATGGCCATTTATCAGTAAGGAAAATTCAGAAATTTCCCCCCGGGGATTAATAAAGTACCGACCTACCTACCTACCTAAGGGTGGAAGTAACATAAAGAATGATGAAAATGAAACTAAATGAACTAAAAAACTGTGCATGTGAATTTAAAAAAGTGATAAAGTGATAAAGTGACATGGTGATTTTATTAAATAGCTGGTGCCATTTATTGTTTAACGAGTGCAGTGTCAAGGTCGTCAAGGTCATTTACCTCTCATACCTAAATATCAACCACAAGCCAGAGCCACTGGCAAACCTTCTTTGATGAGTCTGTTGTAGACAGGAACACTCAAAAGTTGAGTAACACTGCTGAGGTTCAGTGGCCATGGTAAACAATAAATGGGTGGAAATAATGATAATGATGAATGAAAGGAAAATTTGAAATCACAATTATTTAATCAAATTGCCTTCAAATTCCTCAAGTCACCTCACAATTTATTACTCTCTCCAATTCACATCCACTTTCATCACCTCAGTATTTATCAGTTTTTCTTGCTTTCACCCTTCTAGGGACTACAGGTTGCTCACCTTATATGAGAAATGGCCATTTAGTTTTTCAATTCACATGCTTTTTCATCACATCTGTTTTTATCATTTCAATTTTTTTTTAGGGGATAAGTTTTTGAGTGAAAGTGGAGTATTTATGAAGCCGGATATATGACGTGTCTGATGTGAATTAAACTGTGTAGAATCACCATTAAAATGATTACTGCAGCCATCACGGTCCTTTGGGAAGTGATGAGAGAACGGCATGAACATGAGTAACAGCAGACACATAGCAATGACGCAGGGCTTGTACATATCTAGGCAGTCCCCTTTTACAACATACATGTGAAAAGGTTCTGTTTAACATGTAGATAAAATGCAACTTGAATTTCAAATATGTTTTTTTTCTGCCACACACGAATGATCCATCTATATTTGTTGATTGAGTCCTCTACAAATAAAATAACAATCAAATAATGTGCATTTACTATATTTTATGCTATAATGTTCTTGACTGTGTGATGGGATTCTGTGTCCTGAAGGGGTTGGGACCCTATAGTGCCTTCTACATCAGGTGAGAGCTATTGGGGTTTTTTGTTCTGTTTTTTAATACTGGTGTCTGGTTAGTCTATGGGCCCTGAGGTTGCCATTTTGGATGTCACAGAATATATTTATTATTGACTACAGCAATCTGTACAGCATTAGTATTACCAGCTTCTATTTGTGTGCTTATATTATTTTCTTTTTCCCCTGCTGAATCCTATTACTTTTGGTGTTGCAATGATCTAATATCCCCATGGGGATCATTATAGTTTCATCTAATCTAATCTAAAGAGTGATACCCCACTACTATATGGCTCTTGTAATCCAGATGCTGGGTGAACGAGTCACCAATTGTGTGAAACACTAGAAATTGATCTGGACGGGATTAAAATGACCCCAAATCATCAGAATTAATTTAACAATAGGTAATTTCAACCGGAATCACTGACATGTTTGTTCCTGACCAAATAAAATTCCTGTGGTCCCTGAGGTAAAAAATTACCCATCACCAGAGCTCTCCTGGTAATACTAATGTCATTCGGAGAGAGGTTATGCATGCAATCCAGCAACCCTGATGGCTGTTTCAGCCAAAATGTGTTAATATTAAAGCTTTGTCAATTGTTTTTTAAGAGTAAATTCATTTTTTATTATTTTATTTATGAGAATATTAATTAGCTGAATGTAGTATTATTGAACATTATTGAACAAACCAAAAAGAAAATGGCATTCTGCGTCATTACCAAGGCCCACAAACTGTTTCCTTAGGAATGTGACGAGAAGACAAACCACTGCACTGTCGGCTCATAGAGTGTCACTCTGGAGAGCCAAGGAATTTAAATATCTTATCTATGACTTCTATTTCTGCAGAACACCAGAAGAACATGTTTTCTGTATGAAGTAATATGATAAGATATGCAAAACACTCTAGCTCTTGTCCTCATTTAGAGTAGATGCCGTGCATTATATGTTGTACCAAAGAAGCAGACTTTTGCTGTGCTGTGTTGTTGACTTATTTATAGTATAAATGTACATGCATGCATTGGTTCAAATGTTCTGCTTAATACTGAAGCAGCTCAGGAGTGCCTCTGAGTATGCCATTAGGGAGGACTCACATAGATTTTATTGTGCAACAGAACCTTGAAGAAGCTGTTGATAAGAAAAAAACAAACAAATATGATGCAGGCAACTCAGGATTCTACAGCCACCTGGAGTGAAAAGGTCAAGGGTGAAAAGGTAGAAGTCAACCATCCACGCAGAGAAGAGTTGCAGGCTGAATATTTAAAGTAGTGCAGTATATCACTTTTGAAGAGCAGTTTCAATTTCCATAATGATCTGTGTCAGATCTGTGTCATGTAGTTGTCAATCTGCGAATTAATGAATAGAGAAAAGAGCTACCATAGATCCATAAGCTCATACACATTTGCACAAGCAAGTCCTCAAGTTAGTGTAATGACAAGTCTTCTATCCAATTGTAATTTTTCACTGTATACAAAGTCGCGTTTAGTAGTTTTACCACGTGTTAGTACTTTGTCAGACTGCACATTTTTGATGTGTCTCCATACAAATCACACCGACACAAATTCTTATATTCTATATTGGAGATAAAATTCATTCTGATTCTACAAGAAATGGATCCTTGTTCCATGTTCCTAGTCTGTGCTTCTATTAATAAGGACAGCAAATGCAATCAGCAACAGTACTATATTACAAAGAAATGCACAGGGGGGAAAAGCACAAAAATTCAAATGGTCAAGTTTTCAAGTGACCCTGCTCCCCTGCTTTTTGCTATGTACTCAGAGGCATTATCAGAGGGTTTCTGAGATAAGCCTCAATCTGCCTTTTACCTAAGAATCCTAAATCCCATAGACCAATTTTGCTCCTTCAAGTTGGTTACACAATTCTAGCTAAATACCTTGCTAAGTGCTCCCACGCCTTGTATCCTCAGACCAGACAGGATTCATGCAAGGAAAGCACTCCTTCTTTAATATTCCCAAGCTTTTTATTTGTACTTACTATTTATACTGACTTGCAGCATACTACCTGTGAACTTGCAATATCTTGTCATATCCCTGGATGCAGAGAAAGCGTTCAATCAGTTAGAGTGGGGCTTCCTCTTTGGAACTGTGGAGAGGTTTGGCTTTAGCTAAAATTTCATTGCTGGGTGAAATGACTTTACCCTTTAACACTTGGCACCCGTGCACTCAAACAATGTACAATTAAGGTACTTCCCTCTCCAATGAGGAACAAGAGAGGATTGTTCCCTCTACCAATTGCTTTTTGATTTGGCAATTGAACCACTTGCTATTTTGCTGTGTCAGTGCCATACCTTTGAGGAGATAACCAGAGGGAACACCCTACATAAGGTATCACTATATACAGATGATCTCCTTCTGTTTGTTCGCAATCCCATGTCCTCAATACCTTAAATCCGGGCCATGTTAGATCAGTTCAGGAAACTGTCTGTCTACAAATTGAATTTGGGGAAAAGTGAACTGCATCCTGTCAACGCTGCTCAAAATATGTCTTCTGATTTCCCTTTCAGAAGAGTGAACTCACACCTTAAATCCCTTAGCATAGTTGTTCCCCTATCCTTTGACCTTCTTTTTAATTGGAACATCACACCTTTGATAGATTTAGAGTGATGGCACACCCTACCCTTATCAATGGCAGGTTGCATTAATTTGATTAAAATGAATATTGTCCCTAGGTTTCTGTATTTCTCCCAAAACACTCATACCAAATAAACAATATGCTTCAAATGATAATATTCTCTCAAACTTTATATGGAACAATAAGCTGCTACACATCAGTAGGGGCATCTTGGAGAGACACAAAATGGAGGGAGTAATATTCAAAAGGTTATGTTCTAGGTTAAAGGTCACTCTGATGACAATGAGTCAGACTGGGTTTAGCCTCCTCTACTACAAGTCTCTGCAGGCATCTCAACTAATAATCCCGTGGCATCTCATATGCTTAAAATCTGGTTGCAATTTAGGAAGCATTTTGGTTTACAAAGACCTTCTGTAATGGCACCTATTATCTCTAATCACCTTTGTACTCCAGCTTTGATAGATCTGGCCTTCCACGCCTGGCATGGGAAAGGGATACTGTTCGTTAGAGATCTCTCATGGATGGAATATTTGCATCCTTTGAACAGCTGGCAATGAAATATAAGCTACCCCGTGTTCATTTCTTCTGCTATTTACAGTTGACAGCAATATATATATATAACCCATTTCACAATAAGCCTTCAACTACTCCTGCTGATATTTTATTATCCTTTGACACAGATTTATAATACAGTAAGAGAGCTGAATCCCCCGTCAGTAGAAATACTTAGAACCCAATGGTAGCAGGTCCCCCGCTTCTCATTGAGACTTGGGAAACAAATGCATGGCTCCTCTCCTTGCAGCAGACATGGGATTACACAATTTAAGATTGTACATCATGAACATTTCACAAAAGTCAAAATGGCCAAGATCTAAAAAAAAACTAGACCTCACATATGTTTTGGTCATCCCCTTGCCTGCATGCATTTTGGGGAGCAGTTTTCAAATCCCTGAGTGAAATTTACAGCATGCTACTGATATGATACCTCTGCCAAATGTGCAATCTTTGTTCATGCTGTTGTCATTATTTTGCCTCTTTGACGTTTCTTTATTATTATTTGCCCCTTGACAACCTTAGCCCACTGGGGTGGGACTGGGGGCAAGGCTGGGTGGTGGGATGGATTGGAAGGCAGGGCTAGACGGTTGGGAAGGATAAGGGGGATTCTATATTGTATTCTATACCAAATGACAATGTTGTAAAATGTATGCCATTTTAGAAAACTCAATAAAGAGATTAAAAAAATCTGATCAATTTCACTGTGCAGGACAGTCACCCATGCTTTGATCTCAAAAACATGTGAACATGTGGTATATATTGGTAAATGCTTCTTTTGACCTTACTGCAGTCTTTGGTTTTAATGCTGTTAGCTTATAAGCTGTGTGTATCATTACTAATAGCGGAATGAGTCAGAATTATTCACTGTAACCTTTATTTGATGAAGTTCATTCATCTTGTCCTGCCAGCACTCCTTTTTTAATTTTACTGCTCTCTGACTGCATTGATATGGTTCATGACCTTGATTTAGATACTTTTTTTAATCAAGCCATTTTCTAGCTATAGAAATTGTTTCCCCAGTCTACCAATTTCTGTTTTCTTTATTGTTTTCTGCAAATTCTGCAAAGCCACTAGCCCGAGGGGTCCCGTTTCAGGGCTATAAGCCACTCAGGGGCTGCTATGTCAGTCAGGAGCCTGTAGCCTAACGTTACTGTAATATAGCCTGTCAAAGACCATAGGTGATACACTTTTGCGATGTTGATGCATATTTATTGCTCACCACATATAAACAAGTTCCAAGTATCCAAGTAAATCAAGTAAGCCCACAGGCAGAAAAAAAACTATTGGTAGTCTATAATGTAAACAGCACATAATTATGCTATACTACACTAAAATACCACAGCTGGCACATGTAACGTACATAACCCTGAAACGGTAACCCTCGGGCTAGTGGCTTATGTTGTTGAAAAAAGTTAGGTTGATAAGGGATTGAAATGCTTGTGTGTTTACCACAGAAATTATTCTGCCATCGCTGTTGTCGCTAGCGTTGTAAATTAGTGAGCAACCAGCAGTAAACTTAGCTAACTTTAGGAAGTGAAGGAGGAAGTGAAGTCCTAACTGAAGACCTGCCTTGATGAGAGGACTGACAGACTGCATTTCCATTTGAATTTTGACACCAAAAGAAAGTGGTTTTTAGTAATAAAGTTTGCTTCATTTTGAAAAAAATGTTGTGTTTTATTTGGATGACATTTAATTGCTTTTATTGAATATTCAGTTTTCAAGGGGATACAAATTATTATTATTATTATTATTTATGTAAGAGGAATCCAGCTAATTTGGTTGTAAATCAATTAACGTATGAAGTAACTGTGAATTAACATTCCTTAACTGATGATCTATTAAGTGTGAACTAATCACATAAAGTCATGGTGACTTGATCATGGTTATGGTGAGCAACAGGAATTCATGATACATCCTGCATTAATTCATGCATTAAATCATCATTAGTTAAGCATTAGTTAAGCATTACTTAAGTATATGATTTGTACCCTTATTATAAGTGTTACTGAATTATGAAAAAGACCATTCACTATGTGTAGCACAAGAGTACTGTATCTCTACTTCCCTTGTGACAGGCTAAAAGTCATTGCATTCAACAGTACCTACTGGGGACCACAAAGACCTACTTTTCTTTAAGTATACATTTTGCTGGTAGCCTAGAGCAGTGATTCGCAAACTTTTTTCAGTGTTGTACCCCCTGAGATCTTCAACCTCTAAGTGAGTACCCCCTACAGCCCCACAAGGACAGACTACTAAAAAATATCTACATTTTGATAACCTGTCAAATCACAACACAAAATTAGGCATCAAAATGTATTCCGCTGTGAATAAGATTGTATACAAGCTCTGCCATCACAACATTCAGTCACCTACTCAGTGAGAGGAGGGAGCCTGCAAACTTTTTTCAAGCACATGAAGCCTTAAGATCAGGTTTAATGGGGAGAGTTTCATTCTGATATCATTTTCCACACAGTCTGTGTCTGCATTTTGATTTTACATAAACTTCAGAGAAGCCACTCTTGCATAAGTAGTAGTCACAAATAGCATGAGAGTTTTCAAAGCATGTTCTGACAGGCCAGTGGCGGCTGGTGGCTCAAAAAATTGGGGAGGACAGGGGGAAAACCAACCCACGGCGTCATGTTATTTTACACTAGTTGGTTACTTATCTCTACTTTCTTGTGTTCAAATTATGTTATGTTGTTATGTTCAAATGTAGCAATAATCTAACTAGCAACCTAATAATAATAACCTAACCTAACAAATATATTATCATATATGATATTACAACACAAAGGATGAATATTAAAATGGGCCAGGTGAACGAGAGGGAAAGACACATCTAATCACTGCGGGCTCTGGATGGGAATGAACCTCCTGTGTGCGTAATGTGTCACTAGAAGCCTGTCAATCCAACGAGGGGTGAGGCAGCACCCAGTACGTTACAGTGGGGATTTTATACAGCACCCTCTGATTTAAAAAGGAAAAACAAAAACCAGGAAAATCTGGAATTATTAAAAACAAAGCTATGATATGTTATGAGTTCTTCTGCCTGTGGGAGGGTTCTACTCACGTTACATGTTGGGAGATTATCTTCATAGCTGCTGTGAGGCCTGTTGTTGCATCCAAACTGTGGAATGGCTGTGACAACAAATAATCCACAAGATGTTCTTCCCCCATCCCACTCTCCGCGTCTGCGTCCATGCCTCTCTGTGACCCCCTCACTCACGCTGCCGTTAATTGCCGCAGCACCACTCTCCTCCAAATCCATTCTCGCCGTTAGCTTAACAGTCCTTCAGGGCTGCTGCAACAAGCTAACTGTAGCGTTAGCTAACGTAAGTAGCTAGCTACTGCGCGGAAGAAAAAAAAAAGGGAAATGTAAATTTGAAAAAAAGGAAATTTGGACCAGCCTCCTCTGGTTGAAAAGGCCTAAATAAAATGTAATTTTTTAGTTTTGTGTTTAAAAGTAGTTCGTTATCATTTATTTTCTAATATGCTACTGTATAATCTATCTCTCGCTTTACCGCCAGTTCGTCACACTCATGTATTCTGGTTGTTGATTGGTTAGGGAGGACGTCCTCCGTTGGAGCATCATTTAACGTGTTTTGGCCAATAACTGATTAGCATGAAAAAAGTACATTAAATTGATATAAGAGATCCCGCCCTAAGGAGGACAGCATCAGCCCGTCCTCCTCTGCCCCCCACACCCACCACTGCTTCACACAGACTGCCCTTTCCCCTCTTGCCTGCCCTGCAGGTGTCGCTGTTGAAGCATTTTAATCAGAATTTCAATAATGGAATTTTTCCAAAGAAGAGAGAAGAATTATTTTATAAATGATACTGAAATTTGGTAATGGTTTATTTCAAATAATTACTTTTATATTGTGATCTCCCTCTGGCCTCTCAAAAATAGAGGAGGAGCAACCTCCTCTGCCTCTATGCACTAGCCTCCTCTGTTCTAGATGCTACTGGCATTAAGTACAATACTCACATAACCAATGTTACATTTATAACCTAACACCACTAGAACAGTCAAACACATTGTGCAGCAGGGGCTGCACGTTGTGCCAAATGGCAATATCTGCCACTCATAGATGTTAGGCTCCACTGTCCACAGCATGCTGATGGAATCTTGGACTGTTCACACTTGGACTGTTTAGCGAGTTGCTTCTCTGTGCTGCAAAGGCTAGGCAGTACAGTTTCTTTAGGAGCATGAAGGGTGAGGCATTTGGATGTTGAAGCAGAGGAGTAGCATAACACTGTACACCATCCACTTTGGTCTGAGTGGTGGAGGTTTGAAGAACTGTCAGGGCTTGTTGATCATGCTTTGAACGGGTGGCCCTTCCTTCATATAAGGAAGGGTAAAGGCGTTTGACATGTCAGAGAATTTCGGTGGTGAGAGAGACAGTGGAGATGTGCAGGCACTGATGTTCTGATGATGAAGCTTGCGCAACAGTAGTGGGGCCTTGCAGCGCCCAGCCTAGTTTGGTCTGTACGGTGATAGGTCTTTGGCCCAGCACACAGTGATTGGACAGCCAAGGCAAATGTATTAAAGGCTCCAGCATCGCCAAACGTAAGAGCAAGAGAATTCAGGATTGTGCCGAACTCACACTGAACTGCTGACGTGGTTGTCCATACTTATCCTGCTGGGCTTGTAAGGTGGTAGGGCATCGGGTCATGCATGAAGGCTTTGGCGAGTTGAAGAGTGCTAGGAAGTTTCAGGTGTCCAAGGAGCACATGGTACTAGACTGCTCACTGAGGTGGCTATGATTGTTTATTAGTTTATCAAGACCCATCTTAAGGAGAACAAAGTCACTCTCATGACCGCTTTCGAAGCAGGGTAATGTTGGCTTTAGTATGCCATATGAGGAAGCAATTAGGAAGCTACTTGCTATAGATGGGGTACTGAAGAGGCTGCGGAATAGTGAAGCATGGCTGGATCAGGATAATGTTGGGCTGGTGTTGGACCCAAGGGAAGCCAGGTTTGGCTAGGAGGGAGCACATACACCAGTTGAGGCTTGAGGCACATTAGGTGCAGGAGCATGGTGGGTGATAGAAGGTGCCAGAGCAGCGGAGTGTGCCGCAGGTGTAGGTGTGAAGGGTGGAACCGCAGGGTTAAATGCCATGGGAGCTGGAGTCCAGGGGGGAAAGGGAACAGACTGAGATGCTGCTGCAGGCTGTGGAGCTGCAGGCTGTGGAGCAAGGTGAGGAGGTCGCCTAGCCTGGCTCATGCCTGGCAATGACATATAGACCTCTTCTACTGTTAATAAACAGTGATGACGTATTTGTGGGCGCAGCCTAACTAGAGGCAGAAACAGGTAAATGAGAAGCTATAAAATAAAATAAATAAAATGAGCGCTACATAGACTACATAGAAGTGAATTGGATATCGTCTCCTCCGTTCAATCAGTCCTATGGTTGCCTGCAGCCACAGATGTCTCCTTGCATTAAAAGCTGTCTGGAATTCTATAAAAATGAAGCTCTCTCTGTTGAGAATGCTGGTTGTTAGTGTTGTCTGTTGTCTCTTTGATTGTCGCTCCTGAGAATTTACAATAATTAATTTACATTCATTAAAAACATAAAGGAGAACATGAATGGAACATGAAGGGAGTCCCAACAGTTGCTTCTCTTCACCGGTGACACGTTGCTCGCATCTCAACAAGCTCTGTAAGGCTCGTGACCGGTGATGACGTCATACAATCCGTGACGATTAACGAGGCTTTCTCACACATATACTCAGTTTGTTGCAGCATCTAATTGTGTGTGTGGGGGGGTCATATAAAATGGAGAATGATCTCTTTTATCTGTCGAAAGAGACAGAAGTAATGGTGGTTATGGTTTGGTTTGGGGTGGTAGGAAAAATGACAGCTGAACCTCATGTTTCCAAGAAGTCTTATTTACTGTGTGAGATCAATGTGTTTTAAAAGGACTGAATATGTAGGGTCGTGACACTTATTCATTCATGGAAAGTTTCAGTTCAAGTTAAAAAAAACTGGAGTTGGAGTAACAAAGTTTTGTGTAACAGCTGTGAATTATTTTAAGTAAGTAAATCTGAGAATGACAAAAACTCTCCACTTCAGTGAAATAGACATAAACCGAGTCAGAGGTGGGGTGAATGTACTCTGATGTTGTCCTGGGTCTTCAGCAGTTGTTTTTAATGGTTCGCTCTGCCATCCACAGCCACAGTAATGGCCCAAAGTGGGAAATTACGGCCAGTTTGGCCTTAGTAAGCACTCAGTAAAACGCTGCTCTGCTCAGAGGAGCTGGCATCCACTCTAGCTGTTGGAAAGAAATGAGTGGACCAATGTGGCCAGACTTTCCACACTCTTGTCTTTTTTCCACTATAATGTGACTGCTGTTGTGAAAGTTCTGTAGTTTCTGGTCTGTCTGCCATTGGAAGAAATGATGACATATGTTCTCTTCATTACCTATAGTTTTTAGAATAAATCTGAGGGGAAATACTGATTTGTCTGCCCTGGAGAGGGCAGACAACAGCTTGGATTCCAAGGGTTTACAAACGTTTTGTCTGGGCACCCAAATTGATTTTCCAATCTACTGTTTAGGTTAATCTCTGGGTGGTGGTTAATCTAACATGGGTGGCATTGTGGGATGTTGGAGGAGAAAGTGATACTTGTAAAAAGTAAGAGTGCTGTCCCACTGCTGCTAAAAAAAACAATGATTTGGTGCCTAGAGATTTAATACCCTTGGGACTTATGTCAGTTCTCTGTGCAAGTGTATTACACTGTCACAGACACTGTCTAGAGAATATCAGGTTGTATGACTTTCATCATGCATGTTGGACATGCTTATATATGTGTTTGCAGTTTTTGGGGGTTGATGAAGAACTGATGTGTAAGGTGACAACTTGTGTACATCAGGTAATTTGATTTTTGAGAAGGTGGATTTGATAAAAAAAAGGCCCTCATGAAAACGTTGAAAAAATGAAAAAGTTTGTATTAAGTCATTTGGCATGATTGTTTGATGAAACCTATGATTCCAAAACTACTGTATATCATATCTGAGCACCATTATTCCTCACAGCATTCAAAACCTTGCTTATCAATAGCTTATGTTGACTTTCTTGGACTCAAATCAAACATCTGTTATATATATAAAATAAAATATAAAATTCTGTCCATGTGTCATGGTCCTTGAAATCACTGGGTCAAAAATAATAACAGAAAATTGGTAAAGACTTTGAACATCAAAGTCCATGGACTTCTGACATAATAATGGAGTCATAAAGAGTGTAACTGTAGGAACGCTAAGGACCTGAATGTTCCACTGCTGCCCGCTACTTCAAGAGATATAAGGGCCCTTTTGCAACATTTCAGATAGTTTTTACACTACTGAATACATTTGTTACACTTCTAATGAAACCAAGGATGTGCTGCCATCATTAATTTAAAGTAGCTGGCTGCTCTATTTGGCTGCTTCTGATGCTGCCTTCATGGTCTGAAGTATGTCCTCCTGACCTGGAATCCCTGTCTCAGTCAACTAATATTGGATTTGACTACAAATCCACAACACCCTTTCACAGGGTTTACCCTGGCTTGCTAGACTGGCTATTCAGTCTTGGCTGCTAGTTTGGTGTATTTAAGCGTCTCATTTCATAGGCCTCATCTGCTACATCTCATGGCACATTGAGATCTACAAAGTAGGAGCCCTGGGCCGCAATACCAGGTCAGGTCTCAGGCAGAAGGGGGTTGCTGGTCTACGTCTGCTTGCATTTCTCAATTCCTAGCCTCCCCTTGCAGTCCAAATGTGGGCCTACCTATAAAAACATCCTGAATTGCTCTGACTCATGCACAAATCCAATTTGATGCAATATATTCTTTCAGTTAACAGGTGAAGATTTGAAGATTTCTGAATATCAATTTACTCACACCAGGCACTTGTGCTGGCCACTTCTTGTTTCATCAACTTGTTTCTCTTAATATTTTATAAAGGTTGTATTTAATATATAAAAAGATTTTGCCTTCCCCCACTCCTTCTGGGGAGTTCGGCTCACCAAGCCTCATGTAAATGGACTCCCATAATTTGAGATTGTGTAGTGTTTTTTTCAGACTGGTGTTGAAAATGTGGCTCTCCCCATCCAGATGCGGCACAGAATTTCCTCCCTGGTCCAGCACCTTATTTTCTTGCCCTTTTTGGATGCCATGTTGAACTTTGGAGCACTGTTTGTATTGGAAGCAGCTAGCAGGCTTCGCTTGCAGTGACGTTTGCATCCAGGAACACATCACCATACTACACGCCTCCATCTGTAATTTCGCTAGAAAAAAAAAAGGTCCAAAGCTATGAGTAAAATAACAAAGGAGCATGGCCAATATTGTTTTATCCTTGTTACCCTGTAATTCTAATCCTTGAGCTTTATATGTAGGAAGGTAGGTTAATGAGAGAGTGTGTGTCATCTCCATACCTGCGAACCAGAGTTAGACCAATACAGATATCAATATTCTTGGATTGAAGCTGCCCATAGCCTCCAATATGGCCCCCAGAGGTCCACAGCCCTTGGCAATATAACGTCTGAGAATAGCTAACTACAGTATATGGTTATATATGTCTTGTTAACACATCTGATTAGCTAACGTATCTTGCAGAAGTGGTGGCTAGTGGTTGCATGTTAACATTACCATCATTTGCTGTGCTAAATTAGCCTGTTAGCTACCAAAGCCAAAAACCATCTGATCTATTTGTACAGATTAAATCTTTGTTTAGCCTTTCTCCAGCCAGTTCTCCAATGGGCCTCCATGATGGCACCAGCCGTGGCTGATAGGAGATTTCAGAAGCAGCTGCAAAGTCTCTACCCTAGACCCTAGACCAGTGTATTAACTGAGTCTTACTTTGGGCTGTATAATATCATAGAAATAACATGAATTGTATTTTGGAGTGGAATTTCCCTCATACTGGACAGGGCTATTAAAATATGGAACACAGCTCAATTCCAGTTTTATTGGCATGGAAATTTAAAAAGCAAACATATTGTCCCTATGAAACAAAATTGCCCTCATAAATTAAACTGTTAGACCTCATTTTGTCAACCTTTATTTATCCAGGGAAGGTGCAGTAAGGTTTTTCTTCCCCACCCTGCTTCATATTCATAGAGTTCCACACATTCACAAAGAGAGCTGTCTAGCACAACCACTGTCTTCTACTGGTGGCCACTGAGCCACTCTGCTGGAGCAGGTGGGGGTTCAGTGCCTTGCTCAGGGGCACCTCAACAGTGGTTGTCAAGGGGAAAGTGTGACTCAGTTACTATCCCTAGCTGGTCCATGGATTCAAACCATGACTTTCCATTCACAAGCCAGGTTCTCTAACCTCTCCATAAAACCTTCATATTAATTTCTAACATACAAAATGATTTCCATTTAGAACAGTTTCAATAAATCTAACACAAAAATATAAACACAAATTTAGGAACTTCACGATTAGGATTTCAAAATTACCACTGTTTTAGCAAGTGTGCAGAAAGTCAAAGGAAAGGGAGAGAGAGAGATACCTGAGGGAGAGAGAGAGACCTGAGAGAGCAAAACAGGGAGAGAGAGACAGAGAAACCGAGACACCAAAGATAGAGAGAGGAAGATAGAGAGAGAGACCTGAGGGAGAGAGGAGGTAGAGAGAGGTAGAGGGTGAACGTAG
>CABFOQ010026373.1:0-13907 GCA_900660455.1 Gephyroberyx darwinii | reverse complement strand
TACCCACCAGATGGTAACCAACTTTCTTGTTGATGCACGGGTGATGCAAAGGCAGGGTTGAACTGTGATAGTGAGGTTAGAATACCCTCTCTCTCTCTCTCCACTATTCTCTGTCCTTTCACTTCTGTCCCAAGTCTCCTGGAAACTGTCAGCTGTCCTCCAAGCCATCTTTCACTGTTGCCACGGTACGACAATTAGACGCATTCCAGCTCAGGTCGTTTTATCTGTGCCAACTTCCTTGTCATCGTCGATCCCAATATCACTTGCCACTCGTATTTGCCATATCTTCTGCCATTGTTTATCTTTCTATCCTATTTGCTAGTTTTCCCTGTCATTAGGCCATCTGTGTTAGATTAGTATCCATGTATTCGTTCTTGTTGGTATTTGTTTTAGATAGTTAATAAAATCTTTGTATTTATAAAGAACTGACTTTTGTGTGTCATTGATATATCCTGGACATGAAAGTAGAGAATCACTGAAATCTAGAGCTTGCATCTTCTGATTATTAGACTGATATCATTATAAAGAGACTATTCCAGTGTAAACAGGTGGTGTCCCCGCGAGTGTTAATTAATAAGATATTAACTACTAAGAATAACTTTAATAATTGTCAATTTTCCGGAATTGACCAAATAGTCTCATGGTTCATAACGACGCAACACGCTACATATTTTGGGGCCCCTATGTGAGGCGAGTTCTCACACGCTACACACCACTTTGTCTAAATATATCACTTTCTTCAAATGCCCACTTCAAAATTGTTTTAACATAATAGTGAACATTTGCGAATGCAATTACATGCAGTTACCTAATTATGGTGGTTGAATCTTGACTTTGCCATGATTATGATAAGGTAATTTAATTTATGTATCAGGGAACGTGTCAGAAGCAGGACAGTGATTTATTATGAACAGTGCATGCACCATTTACCACTCTCGCTCACCATGCTTGAACAGAGATAAGTTGCAAATGACAAACAAAAGGAAATTTATTTACATGGGACCCAAAAATAACATAGTAATAAGTTATATCATTGTCACCATCAGTTATTTATATGGGGTACGTGCTGTCCGCCCCCGCTAAGTGTCACATCTTGGCAACTCTCGACTTTCCCATTTGTACTTCGTTGACTTTGTTGGGTTGTTTCATGTGGGCATGAACACCGTAACTTGTAATTTCGCTATTTTTGACAGCACTTAAAGGTAAAGTGTCTCATGAGATTATAGCTTTACATCTATACCCATTTGTCTGGCTTGGTCAGGTCATCAGCTGCACTGACTCATCTATTTTGAGGTTGGATGAGGCCAAAGGCAAATACAATGTCCAGGACAAAAGCCAACCTTGATGGATCACATTTGCATGTGCATATTGTAACCTCTAGCTGGTGATGGATGGAACAATTTTGAGGGTTTATTGACACAGGGATGTGACTCATTATGATACTAAAGGGCAGCATTTGGGCTATCATCCATCCGGAGGCAGACATCTTTGATAATCACCTTTTTGTGAAATGCTTCGCTGTGCTACAGCTGCAGCACTTGACTGTCTGCCATTTGTTGTGTCTCCGCCAGTGCAAGACCTTGCTGTCTGAGAAATCTGGCTTACAGCTAGACATACATTAGGCATTAAACATAATCACATTCAACAAGAATATAGAAATGTGCAAGACACATTAAAAGGAAACGATGCAAAGCGCAGTAGTTTGCATCATTAGGGATTCACTGGGGGCTATGCAGTGGAGGGTCTACCAGGACCCAAAGTTCTAGGGAGGATTTATAATTTTAACAAGTCAATGCATATAAAACTGTTATTACTGGTTCTTAAATAGTTCTAGTGTTATTTTATTGTGTTATATCAATGATTTCAGCTCCTAGTCCCGGTCTCAAACAGACTAGTGTCACGCACTATGATCATTCTGTTATAAGGGTTAAAATCACACAGGTGTGAGCATATGCTACAAGGATCGACAAACTGGTTAAAGGCTAGCTCTGGTGTGACCTGGTAAAACAAACTGGTTAAAGGCTAGCTCTGGTGTGAACCGGTAAAACAAAGAGGTTAAAGGCTAGCTCTGTTGTAGGGCTGACAACACCTCTCCTCCCCTCTATGGTGAGCTGATGCAGCTACAGAGCATCTTCAGTCTCTGCCTCAGCACCTCAAGGTACAACACCGCGTGCTTTAGTACCTGTTGTAATAATAGTTGTAGCAATACTAGCAATAATGATATTAATAAACATTATTTGTTTAGCATTTTTCAAAACAAGTGGTATCAACTCCATTACAGTAAAATGCAAACAAAGTCAAAAGTGAATAAATAAAATCAAGGTAGATAAAAAGTTAAACAATAAAATAGAAAAAAATACATTGTCATATTTCCTCAGGGATAAGATTTCATCTAATCTTCCTGTATCTTATTTTAAAGGGCCGGCTAGGTGAAATGGGTCCAAAAAAAGAAAGTCCCGGCAAAATGAGGCAATGAAACAATGTAGGACTAGTGGGCCTGTATTGGCGTAGATTTTGATTACTTAATTCATGCATAATTGGCTGTCACAAGCATTGAGAGAAAAAAATCTTTTGAAATTGTTGGCCCCCTGACTAGAGGTTCTAAGTCACTAGTCTATACTATACGTTAATATGCTCTCTTCACTCATTCAGAGAAAACAGAAAGTGAATCCGCTGTAATAGTTGACTGGTTTCAAAAACTGATGGTGGTAAAGAGTAAAGATTTTAGTTCCAACTAAGCAAACTATCAAGGTTGCAATCCTTTTGGAAAGGCATCTATTGGTCACAACGATCTCTGCAGCACAGAATCACACTTAGTAACTTTTTTGCTGGTACTATGAGGAGTTATTGAACAGTTATTTCACACCTACACAAGTTGTGAGCACGGGAAATGAATAATACCCGCTGGCTTCAAGCAGCAGCCACATAACTTGGACTACAAGCTGGAGGCTTTTTCGCCACTATTTTTATCCGACAAGCTACCATACACTGTCATATTGAACAGCTCGATGTGGGTATAAGCAGTTAACTGGAAACTGGAAGCAGTTCACCTAAAGTACTAACTACAAACTGGGAGGAATCTTAATTGTGGTTACTGGTTAAACTGGAAAGACCGATTCATGTACTGAAATGTCTTGACTGAAACCAATACACACATTGGGCCTCATTCACAAAATGTGCGTATGATCAGATTTGATCGTATAACATTAGTACGAACGTTTCTACGAACATAGTCGGATTCATAATTTTCTTAGTATCTGAATTTGTTCGTTTGGTACGATCAAATCCTACGAATGCTTGGAAACATGCGGAAATGTGTTTGTGTTGGAAACCTGCGGGAAGGCTCTTAGAACGGCTTATTCTTTATGAAAATCAATTGCAGTAGTGCCAAACCTCAACAAGATGTTTCAGTGGCCTTGTAGAAAAAAAGACCTAATAGGCTGAAATGGCATATTTACCGAACTGTCCTCATTCATAACAATACAAGATTATCCAACTTGTAATGGGTTGATCAGATGGACTCGACGCCTTACAAATACAATTACAGTCCTACCATCTGATGAAGATGCAGCCTGGATTTGATCTGTGTCCAACTCCAATGCCGACTGGACACCGGACAGTGAGGTCTCTCCTGTTATTGATTGGTCCTCTGATCCATGTGGGATAGCGGCTCAGTGCGCCGCCGTTGATAATACGTGTCTACTTCTCCTTATACTTTAGTAATCTGGTTTCACATAAAACTATTTCTTTTTTTTACCTCAGCAGCGGTGTGTGTTTCTGCTGAAACAGCATTGGCAGCGTTAATAATTTCTCGCCATGCTTTACTTTTATCAGTTCTTGTGAGTCGGCTGCGGATGCTCTGAAAACTGTTGTTTTTTTCTCATGCACGCAACACTTCCATTTCAGACGCCGCCAAGTTCCTCTTTTCCCTCTTTTCCCCTGGTTTACTGGCACACGACCCTTTAGTCTGCAGCCTTTTACAATGTTGAACAGTGTTTACCTGAAAACCGGCTTCAACAGGCAGGTGCATCCAATTTACGATTGGCATTCATCAAATATACACCTGTTCTACGAACAAATCAAGGTTTCGCTCACGTTTCATGAATCCCACGTTCGTGTTTTAGTACGCACACACATACGATACATTTATGAATAATTTAGGAAAACATTCGGCAGTGAGGCCCAGTGTCAGTATCAGGAGAGAGTCAGCATCTTCAGGAGGAACCCTGTAGATATTAACTTGGCATCATATGACTTTTGTGATTAATCCTTCGGCCTGCTGTTGAACACTTGATAAATCAAATCAAGGAAACACCCACTCCCAACCACCCCCACACACAGAGATGCATGCATGCATGCATTCACACTCAAACACACACACACACACACACACACAGTGTGGAGTAATGAGCGTCTAATCAATCTTAGTCAGGCAGGGTGGTTGCAGTTTTATCCTGCTAGCGAGGCTGAAATGCTCCACGCACTCTTTATTCTGACAAATATGGGACATATATTGTTTACATCTACGGTGCCCCGGGGGCCTCTGGGATCCATATGAATTATCCATATCCACTAATTCCCCTTTAAAACAGGATGAAGGTCCACCTTAAAATCTCTCCTGGTTATGTAAGACTTTCTACTTTCTACCTCTCTCATATCTCTCCATATTTATTAATTTACTTATTTCACACTAAAGGTTGCAAAATAAAAAAATGCATTTTAAATATGGAAAATGTACAATGCACTACTTGTTATACTAAGCTGTGAGTAGGAGTGAGATGGCTATAGCCTGTACCTGTTCAAAAGAGGCAGGGCAGTGCCCTGTACAATCAGACAGGGTCGAGGAGTGGGAAGATAAACACATTGACCTCTGACCCGTTGTGAAACTTGTGACCTTTGATGGTACAATGATGCCCTTGAGAGAGCGCCAACAATTCTCACGTGTTGAGTATGGGCTGTGTGTGGTGTTGAGTGCTGAGTGCATTCATTGGGGAGGGTGGGTTAAAGGTACACGTGTGCGTGTGTGTGAGTTGGTAGTTGGTATGTCTATGCTTGTGTGATAGTGACCATGTATTCAAGGCACATTTATAAGGCATTAGCATGTATTCTGCACTCTATGAGGGTAGAAAACCTTTGTTGGCACAATTAATAAATTAAATGTTGAGCCAATGTACTGAGGCTTTTCACTCTCTTAGCTGTGTGTCCATGACCATGAACTCAATGTCTTCCAGGCTGTATAAGAGAAAAGTGTCAGATAGAGAAACTGTGTAAAACAGCACGTACATCACAGACTTGCAAGTTCCTTGTAATGTGTGGGCACTTGACAATTATCATTAAAAAAAACAAACAGCAATTTCACAATCTGTGAAAGTGCATGTCCATCATGTAGCAAGTGTGTGTACATGTCTGTACATCTATGTGAGATGTGTGTGTCAGGACCCCTTTGTTTACCCCAATCAAGTCTCCCCGCAGGTTTGTCCTTCACAGCCTCCATCGAAGGTTGGTTTGTGCTGGCTAGGCTTGCCAGTCTTTCTTTATTTCTCTCTGTCTGTCTGTAAATGTTAGCGGTGCTAGCAAGATGATATCATGTTTCTGGCTTGGCAGCGAGCCTCTTAGCCAACCCCGGCTGCTTGTTTGCTAAGGGACTGCAGGAAGTCCCAACGCAATATCCACTCAGTGAGTCAGGGCAAGCCCATTAGCTACTTTAGCCTGGACTGGAGAGGGATGGAGAGGCTATCCCAGTCTCTCTCTCTCTCTCCCTCTCTCCCTCTCTCTCTCTGTCATCCCTTTCTTTCTTTCACATGTACACTCTCTCCATCTTCCTCTCACTCAATCTGCCATCTCTCTGCTATCTCTCGCTCCCTAAATAGTTCTCTATCCCGCTCTAGCTTATTCACTCTCTCTTTAAATCCCTGTGACTCTCTGTATCTCTCTCTGCAATATCGTGGAGCTCTCTCCTATTCTCTCTCTCACTTCTCATTTTTTCCACTCTCTTCTGCTATGATAAACCACAATGAAAGCGAAATACCCCATTCGAAACCTGGCGAAGCGAGAGATATTTATCCAGTCCTTGCAGGGCGAGATGGAGGGGATTACAAATATTATATTTGCTTGGCTGTAAACATATTTATCAGGGGATAAATTATCTGTTTGCGGTGTGTGTCTGGAAATCACATTGGTCTAGACACAGTTCTGGATCACTGAGCATGAACAACGATCACCTTCGACATGCTGCTATTGTCCAAGCTTGCAAACACACTGAAAGTAAATTTAATTAGCCATTTATTTGTTTACCCATTAAAAACGTTCAATATGTAGTAAATATAGGTCAATTACTAATAAAGTAAAGTCATATTGAGTTTAAGTCATTTCTTTTGTTTCCTGTACAATATTGCCTCTGAAAATAATTCAATTGTGAGCTATATTAATAGACCATTAAGACAGCCCATTAACCCTAAAGTGAATTTGAAAAGAGTTTATATTAAGAAGCAAAGATATAAATAAAACCATTATTACCCATGAGTGTGCTCCATCGTGCCATTCACACACATAACCTCTCTCAGAGAATCAACAATCAATCGTTGAACTGCTAAATGCTGCCATGAGACACATCCTGGAGAGATGGGTGAGAGTGAGAGTGTACTGTACTGCACACACACACACACACACACACACAAACACTGGTCTTCTCATGCATGTACTATTTTGGATCAGTCTTTGATAACACCAAATAATGTAGCTTAGAAAATGCTGGTGACGTCAAATAAGTGTATGATTCCATCACTGTCACAGTACAGAAATAAAGGGTTCATTCATCAGCCCAGGTGATTGACTCTGTGCAGGTGTCAAGGTATCTAGGTGTCAGATGAGTAGATCTGAATGAGAAAATGAAACACCTTAAAGGGATCTATATCACCAGGCCATGCCACCTGCAATGATGGAGAATAGAGTGGAATGAGCTCAGGGTTAAGTCACTATGAGGTGGAGAGGGTGTCAAGAAAGGATGAGCATGTTATGGCCCATTTGTTAACCTTAGGTTGTCAACATGGGTCACATCCACCATGATTCATGACCTCCCTATAAAACTACACCCCTCCATAATCTCTGGAGGTTGTGTCACAGTCTCCGTGGAGACAGGCTTGACACGAGAGGCAAAGCTTATCAAGCTAATTGGCCGTGGAAGCGACGGGAGCAAGAGTTAGAAAGATAACAGGGTAGGCTCGTCCGTCCGCAGTGTGGCTACTTCCAATGCAATAGGAAAAAAAAATCCCCCAAAAGAAATGAGTGAAATTAAAAATGGCTGAATATCAAAAAAATGATAAAAGGAATGAGAGAGATTTTCTGTGGGCTTGGCTCAATTCCTGCTCGGCGGATTATTCATTTGCATCAAGGGCGGCACAATAATCAGTGGGGGTTTGTTTAAATGAATAATCATTTGATGGATAATTATGAGATCTGTTGGACCATTTCCTGTTGGAACCACAGCCATAATTACAAGAGGTAGAGAACATACATATAACTAATAAGCCATGGCTAGAGTGACCAAGTGGGGAGAAAAAACAGGCACCAGCAAGCAGTTTGGGGAGACTGACTCTCCTGGCTAATTTGCAGAGCAAGCAGATCGAGGGAAAAAAATATAGTGAGGGAAAATGTTTGTTCCAGAGGAAAAAAAAAAAGTTTATCCATATGTTGTGAAAAAAAAAAAGAAATATGAGCAGAGAGAGAAAGTCAGAGAGAGAAGAGAGCAAGGCAAAAAAGTGAGGGTGTGAGCTGAGCAGGCACAAAGGAGAGATAAAGGTCAGGATGAAGAGGAGGCATCCGGACGTCACCTCCGGTGTGTTTTCTGTTACTTCATTAACACTTTCAACGTGCCTTTCTCACTTTCATGTTCTCTCCTTCTGTCTCATACTTTCCCTCACCTCTCACCTCCTCTGCTCCTCTCTGGCAGGCTGAAAAACGGCCTTGTCTCCTTCAAGATAAAACGCCTCAGCCTGTGAGGGCAAAAGGAGGGGCAGAGAAGGCAAAAACCTAAAATAACCACATAATTAAGCCCCGCAAACAGCTCTTCCTATTGATTTGCTGTCCCGAGCATGAACGGGGGGGCAGCGGGAAAGGTAAAAAAGAGGGGGAGGATTTGAGGGAGGAGGAGAGGCACGGTGAAGAGGGGAGAAGGGGGAGCGAGGGAATGTTTTCAAATAAGACTCCCATTTGGTATCTCTTTTCCTGAGACAAAGAGAAAAACAGTGCGTCCATTCAATCTTTTTTCTTTCCTCTCCCTCAACCACCGTCCTCCATCCCTTTTTTTTTCATTTCATTCTGCATCCATCATGGACGGCAGCAGAGGGCAATATCATTTAAATCCACCAGTACACTGTATAATGCACACACACACACACACACCTCATCAAGGTGACAAAGCCTACAGTGCTCCCAGTTCGTTGGAATAATTCATATACGGCGTTACACATGGGACGAGTCATTATTCAGCCACCACACCTGGACCGATGCATTTTACAGAACACTGAGGGGTCAAATACATTTTTCATAACATCAGCTGTGGCAACACAAACCATTCCAGTACGTTGCCATGCTATCTCCACATGCTGCTGAGAGGATAAACAGACACTTTTGAATTGTACTTCTTTTTCTGCACTTGCAACACTATGAAAAATAAGTTTAAGCTCTTGGCCTTGATTTCCTCTGGGGTAATAGGTGGATAATGTTAGGGTTAGCATTTCTCATTGACAATAACTTGCACCGGTAGCTGAAAGTTAAAGAGGTACAGTTGCTTGCAGCTAGTGGTTTACATTTTTTTCCATTGGCTTCAATGAGGAATGGTAACAATGAATATGAGTGTAGAGCGTAGAGAAGGTCAAAGATTTCCCTAGAAGGCAAATTACTAGAAAAGTAAGCGGAGGGGAACCAATTCTAATGCATGTATTCAACATAACAGTCACATAGATAAAAAAGGGCCATGGAACAGTAAACATGGCTATACAATAAATAAGTCAACACATTACAAGTGGGCATTACTGCCAGAGGAAGTTCCCGCTCAACCTTAGATGCTTATAGTGTGCATGTATTGTGTAGTCATATTTACTGTTCCTGTGCCTTTGTATGGATTTTCCTGTATTTTCCCATGTGTTTGCTGCTTGAATAGGTAGTTTCCTTTTTAGCATTAGAATTTGTTCCCCTTCCTTCAATTTCTTTCCCCAACAATGAAAACAAGCCATTTTTCCGTAAAAGTGAAGAGTCAGTGCTGCCACTTTTCCACACACTGTGTCAAGTGCCTGAGGAGGAAAAACAACAGACAAAATGTCAAACCTTTGATAATTTCTGAGACAGGATTCGATGTAATCTGTAATCTATCTAATTCAAAGAGGAAAAGCTCACCTTAGAGAAAAGATGACACAATTTCTCTCTCTCTGTCTCTCTCTGTCTCTCCCTCCATCTTAAACTTCTCCAGATTTTATTGGGTACAGTACAGTACTTGTCCATTCTAGCTCTCAGATGCCGTTGCCAAAGCCACTCTCCTCAAGGTGATCCAACATCAAACGATTTTTACACAGACCCAGATACATACGTACACACACACACACACACACTCTCTCTCTCTCTTTTACTCTTTCTTAAGTGCTGAGGGCAAAGCTTCAAAGCAGGACAAACCACTCTCCCAGTTATTATTCAACAGAACAATTTCTGTTCAATATATCACAATTACACTTGTACTTACACTCTTAGCACAACCATTGTGCAGATTGCATGCAATGTATATGAGGCACAACACAAACATGACCAACACTTAGCAAACAATCCTTTTGTAAAACGCTACGACTTTTAATATCTCTTTCGGAAAAACAATTAGGTGTATTCTGTTCAATAATTCACATTCCCGCTTTGCTTCAGATGAACATTGATGTATTAAGGAAGTATCTCTCAGGTTACTCCTCTGTGGGTGTACCTGCGTTATATGATTACATGTTACACTGCGTGGTAATTACTAGCAATGAGGGCAAAGGTATTTTTGTCTTATCTAAATACTGAATGAGACTGTATGTGAAATATTAAGGTTTATACGTGAAGCTGCCACAGGGAATATTTCAAAATCCAGTTAGAATTCCTAAACACACAGCCGAAAACGCACATCCCACTGCGGATTCCCTGATACTGACACTGATGATGAAGTCGAGAAATTACCGAGCTTAAATAGAGTATAATCACCAGAGAATTTCCCTGAAACTAAAATCTGAGATCAAAAGCCTTGCAGTATGTCATATCAAAGCAAAACAACTTAATTTTGTGCCATTTTCACACATGGGATAATAAATCTCCCTAATCAGGGAAAATAGATTATATTTCAAACATCTAGGAATTCTTGAAAATGGTATCTGAAGAAAAAAAAACATATCAGCAGATCTCTACATCCCATATCACCATTTTTCTTTTTTTATTCTTGTTAATCTAATGATAAACAAATAATAAAATAATAAAATGTGTTAACTGGATATTCACGCCTATGGCAGCTTGAAGACGTTCCCTTATTTATGAACACCTCCACTTTATTTTGAAGGATCATTCAATCTGTACCTACCTAAGAGTTTCCATACAGAGAGTGTGAGTCCACAGTGTGTGTTGTCTATGTCTGTGTGTGTTAGCATGTGTGTGAATGTACATATACACCCATGTTCAAGTGTGCATATGAGCGTATGTATGTGTGTGTATGGAGTGTTGTCACGATACCAAAATGTTGGTTTCGATACCAATACGAAGTCATGATTTCGATACACGATACCTTTCAATACTTTTCCTGAAAAAAAGTTGAAACAAAATGCCATTATTGTGCTTTATTTCAAAACGTTTTTAGTCAAAAAACACACATGCTGTCTTTATACAGTATCTGTAAATGGGCAATCTCTTTGTATAAGATCATTTTTGTGACTTAGCTAGTGATGCGTGTATACATTTTGTTGTGGGAACAGGTGATGCTCTGAGGACTTATTGGGGCATATGTAGGAGAGCGTTTATTTCTTTCATGGAGGTAACGGTGGAGTTAACTAGTCAACTATGGTCTGTCGGTCTTCCAATTTCTTAAAAAAGTTGGGGTGTTTGTCCGGATTCAGATCGGACGTGTTGCCTCCCTTTGCAGCACACACTTTAAAGCAGCACTTTCAAGCTGCTGTGTCTTGAGGCTCACCTCTTTCATCCGTTCTGAAGCCAAAATGTCGCCACATTTCACTTCTGGCCCCCTGTTTGTTACAATGAGTTACAATTAGTTATTCTGAACAAAATAGCTGAAAATGAGAATGGTCCGCAGCTCTACCAATGCTCTTTCAACACACTACATCCTTGCTGTGGCTCGCATTAGCCTACATACACTCACTCACTCACTCGGGGCTGTTTCCAGCAACACACACACACACCAATTACGTCACCGCTGTCAGCGTTGTTAGTCACAGATCAAATCGGCATTCGCTCAGTAAAAAAGTATCTTCTTTTCAAAATGCTGGTATAGTGCCGTCTTCAAAACTCTAGTAACGCAGTACTTTTTCAGTACCAATAAAGTGTGTATATTATCAGTTGCGTCTGTGTGTGATCTCAATTTTTTCCGCATGCTATCATCCAAGGCCTTCCCTGAATCTGTAATTACAATCATGCCAAACCCAGGGTCAGTCTGCCGCTGCTGAATTCTAAACAGGCAACACACACACGTGCATGCGCACACACACACACACACCGTCGCCATATCGCTCGATTTCATCTTTTCTCTCTTATCTCGCTCTGTATTGAAATACCAGCTTCCCCTAGCAAAATTACACAAACATCAACCAGAACCAATCTAAAATGTAACTGAGTGTGACATATGAGGCATATATAGATAGATAACGAACCTTACAGAACATAGAACAAGCTTGTGCTTCAATGCAGAAAAGTTAGTGTATCCTCGCAGTTTAGATGATGCTGACAATGGATAAAATATACTGTAAACCTTGCCAAGAAGCTGTTTAATGCCCCGGCCACATTCATGGATCCCAGAGTTGACCAACCAATTTCACTTTCGTTAAATCAGTCCAATAGATTAAAAAAAATGTAAAAATGACTGCAATTTGTCTACCAAAGTGTCTGGTAAAATGGACAAGGAAACATATGCCACAGTAATTTCCTGGTTATACCTTCACCCATCAGTATAAGGAATGGAGCAGCAGTCTCCAGTGGTACATTTGTGGGCAATTAAAATGCAAGGCAAAATAGATTGAGAAATGGAGAGCCGTTAAGGCATAGTGCTTCATCAATCAGCACACTGCTGTCTGAAGCGCAGGGATATGCATCATACCTAAGGCATTTTAAATGGCTGCCACCCAGTCCCTGCCCAGACTCTACATTTTGTATGGTTGGCACATTCCACATTAGTAATGCAGATCCTCTCTCTCCCTCCTTCTCTGCCTGTCAGGCCCATCTGCTCCAATAGTCCTCAACGTGCTAAAAATGAGCCCTCAATGTGCTAAAAGGAGTCAAGCATAGACCTGACTCAAATTTATTTTTCAAATAGATTCAATCCCCCTTCAGGGATTGATTGATCTCATCTGACACAAAAGAACTGATGGCACGGTCCCAAATGGTGCATACGGAGAATAAAGCAAGCACTTAAAAGGGAGTCCATGAATTTACCTGTTATGTTTCTTCACTGGGCGCATTTTGCTCATTGAAACCAAGGAGTACTGCTACAGTATAATAAGCAAGCTTATCGTCTGTGGCTCCCAGTGACCCTCGGTTTAAATGGGGAATACTAACAACGTTACCAATTTAAGTTTTGTTGAAAAATGCTTCGGTTTTTGTCATTAAAATGTGGGAAGTGCATGGTGAAAAACAATACAAACTACAATTGAAAATGGTCAAGTAATAATGTTGAATGGATTTCAATTGCTAAAAGAACTGTGAGTGGTCAAAAACAAAAATCCTTGCAGCGAATCGATGTCACTGACCCAGCCTAAACCAAATCATGACACTATTCATTCGGGAGGTCACAGAAGAAGCTTGTATGTGTAACAGTCCACTTTTTATTTGCTTTGTTCTATGTCAATCATTCACCACATTGAAGGATAAAACATGATAAAATAACAATAAGGAAATCCAAAGCCTATAGAGTATACAAGATAATAACAACAAGGAATAATAATAATGAAAAAGTACAAAAGTTCCTTCAAGCAGCAGATTAATCATGAAGCAAAAGCCAAAATTTAAAAGCAAAGCAATTCGACCAGTAGCAACTTCCCAGCCTTGATGTGTACATTTGATTGTCGAAGGTAAGATTGCAAAGGGAAGCTGAATGAAATCCTTCATGGGCATTTAAAGCCAGATGATTTGAGATATGTTGGAGGGGAACGGTACCCCACCTGTTAAAGGCATCCTCCAATCATGCACTCTCTCACAATCAGTCACCAGACCATAAAAACAGCATCAGCATCAGTTCCACTATATGTTGATAGAGTGACTGTGTGTTTTGCTCATCAGCTCCTCTTATCTACAATTACAGCTATAATCCCATAAGTGGTATACAGCTCCGTGATGCAGAGCCGTTGTGAACTATAGTTAGCTCTTCGTAATACGGTGGATAGAGAGTAGGAGGGATAATGAGAAAGAAAGACAAAGAGAGAGGTACAGGGAGAAAGTGAGAGAGAGTCAGAGAGAGAGAGAGAGAAAGAGGGATAGAGACGTGGCTACAGATGGCTCCTATTCGCTCTGATGGTTCGTGATGATGAATGGAGAGAAAACGATAGTCACAGAAGAGAAAGAAGGAGAGGGAGAGGTGGTGACGGGACTCACCATGGCCGCCCCGTAGTGAGGCCGGGGAGCGGTATATGGAGACAGGCGCTTGGTGGTGCCTGGGCCCCTGAGGTTGCTGGAGGTGG
>CABFOQ010026366.1:9889-20114 GCA_900660455.1 Gephyroberyx darwinii | reverse complement strand
TTATTCAATTCAATTTTATCGGGGAAATTCGCCTTGCAGCTAGATGCATAAAAACAAGCATAAAAGCATTAAATATAAATACGCAAAAGTACACAACACATAGTACAAGACACAAGAGTCATAAATTAAGATTATTAAGAGAGAGAGAGAGAGAGAGAGAGAGAGCTCTGCTCATGATATACAAATGATCAATTATTTACACATGAATTGACAAACCTGTTCTTTTCAAATGTCTTGCCTTTGTCTGTGGGATGTATTGGACTCCGCGCCAAAACACTGACATTAACACTGTCTCATTTTCTGAAATAAGGGCTGCCTGAAAGAAATCCCAGTCTTTTTCCCAGCCTTGTCCCTTGCTAAAAGCTCTAATACACCACTATTCCCCAGAATGTCTGTGCCCTACATGTCTGTATTTAAACTTTAATTGTGTTAGCGCAAAGAGAAATTGCTTTGGGGAGTTCATGACTTTAAAGAGTATCTTGTTCATTTGGCTCATCATCATCATTAGTAGGGAATGGGCTCTTGCTGGTAAAGGAGTCACAGGAAGAGACAATATTGAGTTGACAGCGTGGGGTTGATTGTGCATTATAAAGGGCCGGTTTAACAGTGGATCCACCATAGTGTGCATGACAGGTTATTCCCAGAGGATATTACCGAAGCATTTTCACGGTTGTCCGGTAGCCGCGTTTTCATATCTTGCTTTCTTCTCATTTTGTATTGTGGTGTCACGTTTCCAATTTGGTCCGTGACACTCATACTTACTACTGGCCAAACTTCAGATTGATGTGCTCTAAACTTGGAGAAAAGAAAAGAGAAGAGTCGAGGAGGGCCATTGTAAAGGAGATGACTCAAATCCATCAGTAATTATACTTTTTTCTCTCAATACACTGTAGATGTTCACCTCAATGCTAATTCTAAAAACCAGCAACCCTGCAGAAAAACAGTACAGTCCCAGTGAAAAAACTCTGTACTCCCTCTTGTTCTGGCATTATGAAATGGAAAACACACTTAATGACAGGCTGCCCTTCATCTAATTGATAAGACCCACTCTGCTATAATATATTAGTATTTCTTTTCAGTCATGGCCTTCTAATATACAACTAATCTATAGTTTTCATGAACAAGCATACAGAGAGTTTCACAATTGCATTTTTGGCAGACAATTTGCAGTTACAAATGGATGGACATCAGATACAACAATAACATGCGGCGTCCCACAGGGCTCCATTCTCGGGCCTTGTCATTTCCAGTCAATGACCTTGCAGCAGCATGTTCATCAGCGCCTCCTATTCTTGATCTTGTCACTTAAACAACTAAATTGTCCCTGAGGATAAACCATCTTTGTCATTTTCACAAGGAAACAAGAAATATTGCAAAAGAAGTACCATTCTTTCCATCGTGAAAAGGGAAATAACCCAAGATTCATCAACCAGATTGATGAAAATTGACATGGTTGCTTTGTATCATCAGCAACAGCAGTGGTTTGGTTCATCAGACATGTTTTTTTTAACAGTGTTATAGTTTGATTTACCCTTACCTCACATACGGCAATATTGTTTTAGCTTCAACATGAATACACCAGCAAGAATCCCTTCCCCTGTTCTGCAACAGTTACTTTCAATCAAATTCACCAGTTTAAACTTACACCACAGAACACCAGGCACTCTAATAACCTACATACTTTCCCATCAGTTCTCTATTAGATATGAAGGATCTTCACTTGTGGAACTGTTACACATTGCGAGGTGTCAGTGAATTGACTCTCTCTCGGAAGTTTTCCCCCCCTACAATAAAACAATGCCTCCATTCTCGCTTCATCTTCCTCTCGTTCTCTCTTTGTGAACACATGCACACCCTCAATAGCACTGCACTCATTCTAGCGCTCCTTCACCCTTTAAACATGCATGCACACTCTCTCCTCGTCTCTGTCTCTCATCCACACCCAGGCATGCAGCCCCTCCCTCCCCCACGCACTCATGACCACATTGTCACTTAATTTATTGCGCTTAGATTTTTGTGTATTTTGTTGCTTTAGTGCAAATTTTTGAGTTTTATGTAATTTGTGTTTTTTTTCTCTTTCTCTCTTGAGGTGAGATGCTTTTACAAGCTCATTGTTTGTTTTTTGCTCCATATTGTATTGGATTTGCTTTTCTTCCCTCTTCTTCTTCTTTTTATAATTGTGTAGAAACCAAGCTAAATTGATTATAGATTGCTCTTTATAGTTTTCAAAATCACTTTTTGGCTGTTCTGGCAGGGTTACAATGCAACAGTGTCAATCTGTTCATTCATTCATTGTCTTATTTCTATTCTCATTGGGGGAAGGGCTGGAGCATATCCCAGCATACACTGGGAGGAAGGCAGGGGAAACACTCAGGTCGCTAGTCTATCACAAGGCGAACACATAGACAGACAATCACATTCATGCCTTTGGGCAATTCAGAGTCTCCAGTCCACCTGACTTGCATGCCTCTGGACTGTGGGAGGAAGCCAGAGCACCCGGAGGACCACGGAACACGAGGAGAACATGCAAACTCCACACAGAAAGGGCAATCGAACCCGGGACCTTCTTGCTGTGAGGTGACAGTGCTGAACACTGATCCACTCTGCCACCCCATATTGATCTGACAAAGTCAAAATCAAACACAATCCAGCCCCACGTTCAGAAGCCCTGCATCTAACGTATTCTCTATTTTCATCCTGGCACTCAACACTCTCCACCCCGAGCGGAACTGAAGCTCACCAACACAAAATGGAAATTGATGTCGACTTCACATAGCCCCCGCCGCGTAGCACGTGGTCCCCAGGTGCCGATGAATCCCTTTTTTTCCATTCTCTACAGCTCACGCAGAGCTTCTAAACTGTCCATTACTTTCCAGAGAGGAAACAAGTGCTGTGCCGCTAAAGGGTTGCTCTGGGGCATAGCTAGCTCCCTTCAGTTTGTTTACACATCCCTCCCTTTCCTTTCTTTCTTACTTCAACTCTGCTGTTCTTTCCAAAAGCTGTCAGTTGTGCCTTACATACAGCGTGTAAGGCTTTGTCAAAGTGGTTATGCAATATTTTAGCTCACTCATCGGTTACACAGACGGCTGATGTACAAGCATGTAGAAATATAGCTACTGAGCAAACAGCACTTATACCTAATCTACTTCTTCTGGTCTCCCATTGTGTGATTCTTGGTGTCCTTGCCAGACATAGCTGCACTAATTGGAAATCTACTTCTGCATTCTCCTGGCGGCATGCTATTCAAAAGATAAGGCTATTTTGCATTTTACAGTTATTTAAAGGATAATGAGGTTTTTTTTATTATGTTTTACTGGCTTAATGGAGGCAAACATTAAAATAAAGACGTAGTTGGGAAGGCCAAGTCTGGAATTGGGCCGAGGTAGAATTATAGAGTTATAATAGACTGACACCCGTGCTTAATTTGCTTTGTGCTTCGCTTCATTATTCATTTGGAGGGGAAAAAAACTATCCTTGGAGAAGTTTTCTATGATGCCAGAAAAACAGCGCATTGTACAAAGTGATTCCAGCAGTGATTGGATTTTGTTTGAAGAATAGAGGGGCTGCACCAGAGTGGGATTGTCATTATTTCTGAAGACACTATGTTAGACCAGCGCAGAAACTCACATATCCCTTGAGAAGGCAGTGAGGCCAGATCCTGCAAAGAAACAACATTTCAAGTGTGGACATTGTTAGCTATTTAGTGGGTGGGTCCCAGACGAGGGTTTGAGCCCAAGGTCCACTAGGGCCATTATGTGGTTCAGTAGGTGGGGGTCGTGGCCTCTACTTCATCTCTGCATGCAAGGATAAGCCTATTTGGAGAAGTTCTACAGTCACTAGGAATGTGACTTTCAAGTCTCCTTTAATTCCACATGTGATACTACCAGACTTTGGAAGACCTCTGGTTAACACATTTAGGAACAGACCCATTGAGAGTTAATTCCATCTCATATTTATGCTGTTTGATCATGATCACATTGGTGTTGCTCCATAGTTAAAGTTGATCTGAAACCTGAAAGTGCAGTGATTCATGCTTGTGGATTCACTCTCCCCTCGTTGTTGCTGTATTGGAGGAAGCAACAGAAACTCAAAACTAGGTAACATGCAGCAGCAACTTGAACTTGAGGATGATAGACACAATGAACCAAAATTTGAGATTGTGACTTCTCCGTGCAATGCAACCGTCTTGAAATCATTTTGGACTTTTGGAAGTCATTGTCCTGAAATTCAAACTCCTACAAATGTAGCCACAGTCACTACCACCCGGTGTTACTTAATGCAAGAAGAAACCGTATCAGCTTCGAACTCGGCGATCTACTTCTATATTTCCCCAAGTAACTGTAGTCGTCCATCTTTTATTTATCGCAATCATTCTTTTATTTGCTTCTTTGAAGTTTCTTCCTCTCCTGCTGTGCCACAGACAGCAGCAGGGCAGATCGCTGGTACAAACAAGCATTTAGTTCATTCAGCTAACATAAGTGTGTCACTGAAGATGGCTCACTTCCCAAAATCCCCCCCATCTCAACTTCCACTCTCCCCCAGACGGAGGAAATCGCTTCCTGCTGTCATGTTTTACACAGGTTGAATTACCTGGATCCTCTTTATTAAGCTCATACATTATGGACCCTTTGATTCACTCTTACCTGCAGTACCTCAAATGGCAAACGGGTTGAGCATGAAACTACAGTGGGATCTCTGGCAATGTGGAGAGAAAAAAAACGAAATTTAATGATGGCGAGATGAGATCTCAGTGTCTCAATCTCTCTTTCTCTTTCTTTGTCTTTCTCCTCTCTCTGTCCTCCCAAGGAGCCCTTTGATCATCTGGGAGTCTATTAAAAGGACAGAAGTGTGTGTTAGTGAGTTAAAATACTCCTTATTCCACATGTGTTCAGCCACCCATCTTGCTGGTGAGAATTTTTTGGACTAGGACTTCATTACCCAGAAACCATGTAACCTGAAGTGCAGGTGGTGAAGAGGTTCAGTTGGTGACAGTATGGACAGAGCACTTGCATTTGTTTGTATTTTGCTGTATTTGATTCCTGAAATTACTTAATTAGAGTGAATATGGATAGGCAAATAGCGAATGTGGATGGGACGCTCTTCTCTGTTGTTGATTTAGGATGATAATACAGATCTATTTATACATAAAAATTTTGCCTAGTGCAGCTTCAACTCAACTAGGGATGATGATGTCTTTAATTTATGACTCTTGTGTCTTGTACTATGTGTTGTGTACTTTTGCGTATTTATATTTAATGCTTTTATGCTTGTTTTTATGCATCTAGCTGCAAGGCGAATTTCCCCGATAAAATTGAATTGAATAATACAGTCTCTCTCTCTCTCTCTCTCTCTCTCTTTCTTCTTTGGAGGACAATGGAGAACAATCGCGAGACCCTCTGAGACAGACTAGGTTACAAGCGTCACTATGGAAACCCTGGCCCTGTTCTCCCAATCAATAGGAATAGGAAACTATTTCATCAGTCCCAGCGCGTCCTGAAACTGAAGCAAACAGTTAACCGCCAACACAAAAAAATGTCCCTTATAGATGTGTGTCTAAAATAAAAACTGTCACATTTCTTTGACGGACGCCGTATTGCGAACAGGACATGTTTATCCAGAGGGGACCCGCCAGGCGCCAGCAAGCCAGCATTATAAGCTAGTGCACCACAGTAAGGAACAACCTGGCAGAATGAGTTCTGAATGAGGCTGTGCTCCAGATACTTGATTATATGATTACTTATGAGAGGAAGTGCATACCGTGCACCGTAGCCTCTGACAGTGCCCTCGCATTCACTTTGAGCTAATTGTAGCACCCTGCGAGTATGCATGACCTGGCACTGCAATGTCTGATAGGTTCAATTCAAAATGTGCACGTCAATGACAAATGCCTCTTTTTAATTCAGGACACTGTGCACAAATTCTCATTTCTGCAGAGAAGGGAGTCTTTAGAGTAACCGTTACTTGTATGTATGTGTGGTTTATTTTGGTGACTATTGAGTGGAGGTGAATTGCACTATTCTTCTTTGTTTTTCTCCAGTACAGCCATGCTGTGGCAGCCATGTTGCATCCTTCCTTGTATGCATTTGATTTTTTCAAAAAAAGAAAAGATGCCATGAAAGGAACCCATTTGGGAGTAGATGGAGGTATGGTAAAGAAAGAAATACAAGTAGCGGACCCCGGCTGGCGTTGCCATTTCATTCTCCATGCATAACAAACCCAGAACACTGCTGTCCACTGCACACTTGAAGAAGCACCTTTCCACCATAAGTAGGCCAACAACCACTTAGCTGGACCTTAGAGCAAAGAACAGATGCTTCCATTGAGAGAATGAGAGAGTGAGAGACAAAGGGAGTAGGAGATAGGGAAAGAAAGAGAGCATTCGACATTTATAGAGAGAAAGAGAAACAGACAGAGAGAGAATGGGAGTGTGTGTCTCAGATAGATATAGATAGATAGATAGATAGATAGATAGATAGATAGATAGACAGCACTGAGTGTGCTGTGCCTGGGGAATAACAAATAGCACCAGAACGCTGTTCCAGCTCTGCCATTGTCTGCCAAAAATAGACGCGGGGGCCGGCCGCAGCAATAACAAGTGAATACTAATATCCAAGAGGCACTAAGCTGTTCAATTGCTACATTGGGTGTAATCCAAAAGAGTCTGAATGTTAACAGATCTAGGCCATATTCAGCTGCCTCCTGTTGCTCGGGGACAAAATTACCGCTGGCATCTACGTGCCCAAGGCGGTGTAATTGATTTCCAGGATTTACACGGAGGCCAGGATTTCAGAACTCACCATGCTGCCGCTAAAACAGCTGATATCTGCCTTGTTCTCTAAATGACTCTGGTGTCGACGTGAAGAAAGTTACAGCGAGGTTAGGGAAACTGACAACTACAGGTAATGGAGAAAAGGCTGGCGTTTCAATTCCAGAGCAGGAATGAGTGGGTCTCGTTCTGGAAGGCTGCGCAGTCAGAGCTCGGATGGGTTTGG
The DNA here is from genome assembly GCA_900660455.1 of Gephyroberyx darwinii. Lineage (NCBI taxonomy): Eukaryota > Metazoa > Chordata > Actinopteri > Trachichthyiformes > Trachichthyidae > Gephyroberyx > Gephyroberyx darwinii. Next base: position 13,122 of record CABFOQ010026366.1, on the reverse strand, counting down.
TTCTTGCTTTTGCATTTAGAGCCAAAAACAAAGCTTGCCTGAGCAGCCAGGTGTTGGGCAATTATAGCAAAAAAAGAAAAATTGATCTAATAAAAGTGTGCGCTCCAAAAGCCCGCAGGAGGAGAAGCAATGGGCGCTGAGACTTGGGCATGCATACTTTCAAGAATATGAAGCGAATGATTTGTGATGACTGTTGACAGCATCCTTGGTGCCACGGGCCCGTGTCTTTTCTTAAGCTAGTGCTCGAAAACTCAACGACTTTTTCCCTGTAGCAGCACAGCAATTCTCAGCATAGTGAGGAAGGTCACTCACAAAAGAACATTGTGTCCTCCAACTTTTTCTTTCCCTTTCTGTTTACTCCTGCCATGGGTGATGAGAGGTCAAACGGGTACATATCACCGCCATCAGCAGAACTCGCGTCATCGAGTCACACAAGGACTCATGGGCGTATTGTGTATCAGTGAGAACATTGCGCTTTCCTCGCACACGCGCAATAGACGCACAATAGACATAAACACACACACGCACAAGTCACATAGACCTCAAGGACGCGTGGCCGCTACAGCTGCATTGTCAAAAGCCAGCGCTTCAGTAAGCCACAATCACCTCTCCTGTGTGCTGAATCCACAGGGCGGTAATGTCATCGGTCTCTTCTGAAACAATTTGATCCGTTGCATACAATAGTGTGTATCTGATATTATCGAAGGAGATTTTAGGCTTATATGAAAATAAAGTGAGCAGCACTAGGGTCTCTTTACAACAAAGCACAAAAGCATCAGGATAAAATGAGTCTGAAGGAACACGCCGCTGATTTCAATCAGCAAGCCAGGGAAGGAAGGAGGGCGCGCACTGCACTAACCCCCCAAAATAGAGCTCTTATAGTGGAGAGTAGCAAGAAGCCAGTCAGCCTCTCTCCCCTGCCGGGACCCTGGGAGCTCACCTCCTGCAGGAGCAATGGTATGTGCGTGCTCAGCACTATAGGCTCACCATATGCTCACAGCCAAGCTAAAAATACGGGCAGGCTGTTTCTCTGGTCGCCATGGGATCACAGGTAGCTGCCTACCTGTGGTACGCTGCCCGTCTTCCCCACCTACCTACGGCTTTGACGTGCTGCAGCCTTCTCAACCCGCCTGCCCGTCTTCACCACGGCAGGAGATCTCAGCATGCAGGACTTCCCGGCTTTTAGAGAGGCTTAGGTGGTAATGCCACCGGTGTAGTGGATCTTTCATGTGGATGGGGCGTTCAGTGCCCTCCAAAAATATAAGCAGGTTTTTAGAAATGAATGGGTTATTCCATTATGTAAGGTAAAGATACAAAAGTAAAGTATATTTACATTGAAGACACTTGAAAACACTATCTTTGTCCCAACAGGGCTCCCCTAGAGTACAATGCAAAGCAAGAATAATATGGGACATGAAAAGAAGAAGCAGCGTAGAGCGTAGGAAATATAGTGTACCCCCACCTCTGACAATGTGGTAAGTTATGAGAACAAGGGCGAGGCATTGGGGGGCATGGTGAGGGAACTCAAATGACTTTTCTCCAGGAATAAACATGCTTAGAGATGTGATCAGGAAACAGTGATCTTTTCAAATCCTGAAAAAAACAAAATTGGCTGGGAAAAAAAAAAAAAATCACCTCCCTGTGTAATCGCTACCCAGAGTCATAGAGACCTGGTCAATGATCCATTATAACCTTTAACCTTCTCCCACTCTGTGAATCGTGGCGTCTGCTCCACAGCGCCCTCACCTTGGTTTGGGACTCACTTCTTCGATCAGTGAGTGAGAGTAACATTTCTCCAAGTGCAGCCGCTGTAAATCTCTTTGGCCCTGCGCCCTCTTTGTCTGCTGGCAGAGGGACAGCCCCCCTCCCCCAGAGATCTTCACACTCCAAACCTTACACGGAAACATATGTTGTTATCAATGCCCCGCTGATTCCCTGCACGCCGCGATGTGGCGCGCATTCATGCGAGAGCGTTATTCGGGCATCCCTCTGCAGCATGCCGCGGACTGAGTGGGAGTTTAGTGCGGTTGTGTTCTGCGTGTGTGCATGTTCGTGTGGGCTTGTAGCTTCAAAACCTGTGAAAGAATCTCATATCACTAGAGCAAGAGGGGGAAGAGGGGGAGGCTGGTTGTGCGTTGGATTTGCGCACGGATGGGTGAGTTGGCGTGGATGCAAAACTTCAGTACATAGAAACCGCAAGTGGCAAGTTGGCCTGGAGGCAGAGAGGCGGACTGACAACCAAAAGGCTGCCAATTCGATCCGTGGCTCCGACAGGTGGGTGTACTTCTGCTGCGCGCTGGCATCTGGAGGGGAGCTGGTATTAAAGTTAGCATTCCCAATGCGGTGGAAATGGTAGAACTTCGATCTAGGTTTGTCAATCATCACTAACGTCTCCACGTATACGGAGAGAAAGAATGAAAGTCCAACAGCATCAATGATGGTGCTGGAAAACCTTCTCTGACATACAAACATTACATGGGAGCTTACAGTTTTAAACAATAAAACAATAACAAGGGAGAAGTCAAAGGTGAGGGAGGGCCTTGCTGACCTAAGACAAGAATCACCCAGAAACAGGATAATAAAACCAATCCACATCCAGCCCAACCTGAAGGTACTGCTCCTCCTATCAGTCCAGTGGCGCTGCACTGCAAGCAAGCCTGCACTCTGACCTCCGTGAAGATGGGTATGCATGTGTGCAAAGGTGTAAATGTGTGTGTGTGTGTGTGTGTAACTAGGAGGGGAAGTCAATCGCCTTACATAAATTGACAATACAGTAATGTACTTAAAAATGCTGTGGCGGAGTGAGACCGTGTCGATGCGGTGAGCCATCTAAGCTGCAGCGGTTTATAAGAATGCAGCTTTTATTGAGACTAAAAATAATCTCTGAAAAATAACTGGTGTCCGACCAAGGGAAGACGCTGATTCAGTTATCATCTCCAAACACATTTCGAATCAACTGGCTGGCTCAGGGGGCTTAACACATTCACCTTAGCTGCCAGTAACAGCTCTGAGTCATCGTTACACACACACACACACACACACACACTCGCACACACACACACACACACACACACACACACAAGCACTTCCAGCTCCCGATAGTCAGACAGACGCGTTTTCAGGCAGAATCATAATAGCAGCTATTCCTTAGAAAAAGAAGGTAATTAAATGTCCCGGTGGCTCTGTGGTCAGGAAGCCAGAGTGACGACATTCAGCGAGGCGATAAAGGAAAG
>CABFOQ010026365.1:0-16827 GCA_900660455.1 Gephyroberyx darwinii | reverse complement strand
CCTGTCCACACGTTTACATGTAAGTGTGTAATGTGTGTGTGTGTGTGTGTGTGTGTGTGTGTGTGTGTGTGTGTGTGTGTGTGTGTGTGTGTGTGTGTGTGTGTGTGCAGAAACATAATGCTTGTGTACTCCCTGTGTTCCTGTGTTTCTACATTTGTGCACGCACATATTGCAATTGCTCTGTGTGTGCACATATGCTATTCTGTGTGCGGGTGCAGTGTTTGTGGTTTATTTGTGTGGTATGTTCAGGTTTGGAGAGAGAAGACAACATGAGTGTGGTACTATGTTTAGCATATCAATGCCCCCCCAGGGCCCCGGCGAGTGTTGCAGAACCACTATGTGCTTTCTAGTACCTGTTGGCCCACCTGAACTTGCTGTATTTAAGGGGCTTTCTTCTGGCCTCGCAGAGCTGACATGAACATCTTCACTAAGGTCACAGCATTAGCCCAACAAACCAGGTATGTTCAGAGTGCCGCCGTGCACCAGCCGGGCCCGAAGCCCCCCACAAAGGTGGACATCCCACCTCCAGGTTGATTTCATGCTCTTCTGGCTCTCACACCTCCACCAGTTGCCCAAATCATTTCAATTTTGATGATGAGGGAGGAGATACACACACACACACACACACACGCACACGCACACGCACACACACACGCACACACACACACACACACACACACACAATCTTAAAAGACTAAAACACGACAATACTTCCAATTGAATTAAACTTACATTATCTTTAACATTTTGGAATAGAACTGGAAATTGAACAGTCAACTTCATTGACTGAATGCTATCAATGATGAAATTCTCAGGGGCACAGGTCTCTAAGACATGCAAACACTTGTTGATATTTGTACTGTACCAGTGCTGTTCCACACTAAAACTATCAGCAACTCCAGTGCTCACTTCTAAAGGGTCTTTGCAATTATCTGACACATCTTCTGTCTATTGAGTGGCATGTACAGGCTGTAATTGAGATGTTTCTGTGTCCACAGCAAGCTGGGGTCTGTGCTCCAACGTGCCTTCTACGGGTCCAGTGGGAGGGTGAGTCAAATGTGGGAATAGTTAGGGAAGGTAAATAAATGATAAATGACTAATATTCTTTTAGGGATTTATATTATATCTGTGGTGAGTTCAGAGTAACCATATTGTACTTTATGATACTTTTTATCTCCTATGGTATCATTATGTGGACTTATAGGAACCTATATTTGTATAGTGTCCTAAAATTCTTAGGTTTTTATGGTTATAGTTGTTTTTCATATGGGGAATTATGCAGATAAAGTTATTTTATTTGGTATATTTCAGTATGGGTGATTGATTATGTGACAGTAGAATCAGAGCGGTTAATAGTTTCCTGTATTTCTGCTCTCAGGTGACCCTTTTCGAGCAGCGGAACTTCGCCGGTAGACGGCTGGACCTGAGTTCAGACTGCCAGAAACTCAGCGAGAAGAGTTTCCCTGAGAGATGCAACTCCGTGCAGGTGGAGAGTGGAGCGTAAGTACACACCGCCACCTAAAGCGGAGTACATGTCAGCGCAACACACTCAAATAAATACCACACATTAGAAGAATAGGCCTATTTTTGTCAGTGGAGCCCCCCGCCCTCTAACACTGTTAGGTCATTCTTTCTTCATCACACTAAGCCTTTCGCTTGTGTCGAAGAAGACATAGTTACTGTAGGCATTTTGTTTACCAACCATCTAAAACCATGTGGCTTGGGTGGGAAGTGTGTAATCACATTATTTCCTGTTTGCTACTCTGTGGATCCATCCTTGACTCTCCTCCTCTCCTTCTCTGGTCGCTTGAAGATGGGTGGGCTACGAGCAAGAGAACTTCCGGGGTCGCCAGTACCTGTGGGACATGTCTGACAGGGGAGAGTACAACTGCTACGACAAGTGGTGCGCCCAGGTGGACCACATCTCCTCTGTCCGTGCTGTCAAACAGGTGAGGCATGGATCAGGAACAAACACACACAGTTACATACAGACATACAGTCACTGTGAACATCAGGTGCCCCCAAACTCACCAACACAGTTGTGCATCACCCTGGAGGCACGGTGACTGGACTGGATATGTCAGGCAATCAGATTAAGGGTCTGGCCAGAATTGAGCATTATAAATCATTGGAAAGCTCTAGCTGATGATGACAAAAAATTTTTTTTAAAACTGTGAAAATCTTAAAGACTCAAGTGAAAACCCTATATTAAATGTGGTGCAAAAAGGGCTACACTTAATAACTTTTTATAGAATATAATTTTTTTCTAAATCTTAACCTCTGTAAAAGTAGGGAAAATTCCTATGTGATGTTTTGAATTTTTAAAAAAGAGTTAAAGTTTAGGTTTTTGTTCTGCTATAAGATTAAGAAGATGTCATTTCCCCGTCGGAAGTCATTGATTACAAAGACCGGAGGGGAAACACACCAACCCACCAGCACACACTCACTGTATCTCTATGTTGTATTGCCTGCAGGACAACAACCCTGCCAGAGCCCAGCTGTTTGAGAGAGGTGGTTTCTCCGGTAAGAAGATGGAGATCCAGGACGACATCCCCAACCTGATGAGCCGCCACAGCCTCAACAGAGCTGCCTCCATCCGTGTCCTTGGAGGAGCGTAAGTGCACCGTCTCCTCCTGTGTATCAGTCCACCCGTTTCATATTGCAGACAAACGGGATGCATCAGTCTTATTTCATTGTTCTCAAATCCACAAACTAAGGATTGTCACGGCCCATAGGAACCCTGTTGAGATCAGGGAAGGGATTGGACCTTCTCACCCTAAACTTGAACTAAACTACACACACGATCGATGATGTAATTCAGATGATAATAATGAGGCAACCATTCTCCCTAGGGTTCAGACTGGGTCCCCGGTATTAAATCTGTACATCCATCTAACCACCGGCTTTCTATCTTGTGTGTGTCCGCTGCAGCTGGGTGGTTTACCAGGAGCCCAACTACAGAGGTCCTCATTACGTCCTGGAGAAGCGCGATTACAACAACTCCTCTGACTGGGGCAGTCAGAACAGCACCGTGGGCTCCATGCGCAGGGTCCGCTTTAACTAAGAGCAAACCCCCTCGGACCTCTCATCTCCCGACTCCTGTCAACAGGATTTTATGACCCTGACACACACATGCAACCTGTCAGCTTTACACACACACACATGCCAAAAACCTATTTTAGTAATAAACAGTGAAAAGACAAGCACTTGTGTTGTATTTTGTCATTTATCCTATCATAGGACCGATAGATTGTAAGGGATAAGATGAAATTTGATTATATTGATGAGGAACTTGTGTTGATACTGGTGAATGAGATTCTAGAATTGCACAGATTACAGGCTGCAGAATTATTGGTCAACATGAGCCAATAAGGATGAGATAAATACAATTAATGTGCTAAATTCAATGTTAAGAAAATGTTTTATTCCATATATTATGAACAAATTATACAGTTCCAATATAAGAAAATCAGTGGAGCGAAAAACAAAAAAAGTTAACTGCACAACAGGTGTATTACCTTTACAGCAGGGATGACTAGACTGGGGGATTTCACTGATTAACACACCTTCAAGCAGAGGGGGAATTAGTGAAATCACTTGTAGTCTTTGGTTGGAATCAAAACCATGTAGAGGTTGGCAGGTTTTCGTGAACATTTTCATGGCGTCTAAACAATTCCCCTCTGCTTGAAGGTGTGTTAATGAAATTCCCTGGTGTAGTCTTTGGTTAGAATGAATACCTGCCAACTCTTGGTCCTCAGAACATGGTTGCCTATCCCTCATTTACTATATATATATATATATATACACACACACAATTTACAGCCAGATCTGTATTGTGAATTTTGAGTTATATACAGAGGTGTATGCCATTCAAAACCCTAGAATAGCCCGAATCTGCTAAGATATACTGCAAGTCACTTAGGACTTTGTGGCAACATTCATTGGAAATGAACAAATGATTCATCAATTAGGTGAGTGAACACACTTCAGCTAATTCCTAAATCTGAGTCGACAGGGAAAAGAAAAAAGACAAATGTTAATCAGCGCAGCTTTATTTTTCTACAAATAAGGCACTTGAGTCACCCATTGAGGTAGAAAACATGGCATGTTTACAATAAAAAAAAAAACTGGTCATGGACCAGTGCATTCCAACAGCCACAAAACCTGTGTAAAACCTGTTCTTTGAAATTGAGACACTTGATTAAAGCACTAGACTACTTTGAAAACCTGTGAGTGGCATCTTAGCATAACTGAACTAGTTTATCAAAAACCAGTAGAATTTGTCTCACTGGTACAAAGGTATAGAATTTGTAGTCAGTCCCAGCCAGGTTAGATTGTCATGCTGCAATACATTAGTGTGCTGGGGTGAAGCCATGTGTACCTCTAGGTTTAAAGAATCATTACAAAGTTGTACTATGACCAAATAGATATTAAAAAAACTCCACTAAAGTAAAGATCAGCAATAGCATAAAACACCTTTATTAAAAGCAAGCAAAATTTCTCCACAGGTCTTAGTCAGACTAAAATAAAGTGCAAGTTAAAAATTATTAAGACATTAAAAGTTTGACTTCAGGGATTGTTGAGCAGAGGAGCAGCCATGTTGTTGACAGCTGATGACTTAAGCTGAGGAATGAGGCTGATCCTCATTAACTTGCTGCTGGAGTACTTGTTCTTGACAGCCTGGAGGAGAATACCAGTTATTAGTTAAACAAATGCGTAATCTTATGTTACTTATCTAACGGTCCATGTTTGCCAACCAACTCACCTGGAATTTAGTTTTCCCCTCATTGACAACCACTACATTCTTGGCAATGCGCTGCATGATTGGCTTAAGGTGTGTCTCATCATAAGTAGAGTAGTGCTGCATTGTAGGAGACTGCAACAAAAGGAGATCAATCAACTAGCCAGTTAAAATCTGCTGAAACCAAACAAAGCCATAAAACTTAGGTTAAGTTCAAAGCAGTCACCCTTTAAAAGCCCCCTGTAGATGCCCCTTAAGTTAAGTTAGCTTACCCAAGCCATCCCGTCGAGCAGCAGCTGGGAGAAGCACAAGGAGGCAGCTGCGATCTCAGAGGGGCGATAGTGAACCATGTCGTAGTCGAGGAGGGTCAACTCCATGAGATACTTGGCGAGCGTATGTTTCTGTACATCAGACTAGACAGAACACCCAACCCACTTTAACAGCCCTGTTTAAACCACGCAGGATGCTAAGGGACAAAATTCAAACTTGAGCATACACACAAATTTCTTCCCATCAATGGCCACACAAGCATGGAAACCAGGGCTAAACAATTGTGTGGTCATTCCTATAGTGTTGGGAGCCAAATGCACAACAACTCACACTTGCAGCCTTTGAAGCCCTCCTGAGGAAGTGTAGTGGCAGGGGGCGTCCCAGGTCAAAGTTGAGGCACCTCAAAACCACCTGCTCCATCTCCAGAATCTGGGACTTTGTGAACGCATTGTCTGTGATGTAGGAAAAGTCCGCAACCTCTGGACTGTACATCTCCTCATACTTTGAGGCCACCAGCATGGCAGTCACACCAACAAGCTGCAGCTTCCTACGAGAGACCGGCTGGACCTGTAGTACATTAACAAAGTGATTACACCGCTCACAGAAAGTTCGAAAAAAATGTAAAAAAAAAAAAAGTTTCTTACCTGGAGAAAACGATCCAAGATGGCAACTGTGAGGTACAAAGTCTCCTGCAGAAGCTGGAACCGGGAATGAACCTGGATCAGCCAGTCGATTAGGAGAGCTCGCATGCGTTCAGTAATTTCATAACCCTCCATGTACTTGGGTCGCACAGCCTGCTGTACCTGTAGAAACAAAGTTTTAATACAAAATACAGTACAATGCAAGACAAAGGGCAGCAAGTATGGGCAAGTAGGGCATGAATTACTTCAAGGGCCCGTAGATAGGTGTAGATGTCCTTCACATATTCAGAGCATAGTTGTGGCATATCTGAGTCCTGCTCATCAATGTCCTCCACAGTGAGGAGCGTCTCAGAGAAAGCCTGGCACAGTTCCTCCTCTTTCATAGACACATCAGCTGATTCCTCTGCCACCGGGGGAAGGTGCTCTTCAGGAGCTTGGGTCGGGACTATGGGACGCACGAGTTGAACCGGTTTGGCCTTTTGGTTGAGAGACGGTTTGGTAGAAGCTTTGCCTGGTCCGGTCCTCTGCAGAAAGAAAGTTAAATTGAGTTCCCCCTTGGACTGTGACAAACAAGCTGATTAGTCAAGCAAAATGTAATATTAAGTCATATCGTTACCTTTGTGTTAACAGCCACGCCAGGAAAGTTGGTAAGCTCTCCAAGCGCAGCCCTCCTTGGACCAGCTCCTTTGGTTTTACCCATCTGTAGTGAGTTTTCTGCGTCGGTAAGCTGTTCGAAAGAAGATAGTTCAAAACCGAGCAAGTCGAGATAGCAAGAACGCTGAGTGGTCTAAGGAGTGTAGTAACTATCGGCATAACATGAACACATGTTAATAGTTAAAAAGAGCAAGGAACAGGACACAAACAAAAGATGCACGCTAGCGTTGCTAGCGATCAAGCTAATGCGTGTTGCTTTCACCAAGAGCCAAACGCAATAAGCTAGCTAAATTAATGTACTTACCGCAGCCCGAACTTCCACGGAAGACATGTTTAACTTTGATATGCCACGGACAACGACGCGTTAAAGAAACAATTAACTTATGTAGCGAACAGCAGCTACAACCATAACATGTACTGAATGCTCCAGGTAACACTGATGCCAAGTACTGAATGACGCTAGTTCCCACAGCATTCAAATACCGCTCCGCCAAGTTTCATTGGCTACAGCTGGGGATGCACGCTTTTCATTGGTTGAAAACATGGGGGGTCAAAGGTTAGTTCTAATTGAAAATAAAATAAAATAAAATAAAATACTATGTTTTTTTACATTTATATCTGCTGAAAAAGAAAACTACAACACATTGTTTTTTCGAGCTGTAACTTGTCTGCCTGCACTCATAATCGTATCAACCCATGACTTCAACCTTTCCTGAGACAATATTATTTACGTCATTTTGATGAAAAATGTTTAAAGGTCGCTTGTGGAATGGCGTTATTTCCCTTTTAGATTATTTCATGATGTGATGTGTGATATGTGTATATGTTCTTTATCGTGCCACACTATATTTCTTGCTATAAATCCATTAAAACCTAATCCTTTTTTTAATGCCTATTTGGCAGCGCATAGACTGTAAGAGTATGCAGGAAAGATTGTCGCCCACAACCACGTTCATTTATTCAAGGTATTTCATGCCACTATAAATGCTTAATTTTATTTTAAGAAAATGAGTCAAGAGTTCTCTAACTTTATAATAATTTTCAATACTTTTTATTAATTCCATTTAACTTCGTCCTTGTGCCATTCAGTCATAGGCTGATATTGAATGCATGTTTCTGTGTATTTATTGAGAGTTATGTACTCGTTGCATTTTTCTCTCCCACGCAAGTTAGCCAGTCAGGAATATGATTTATATGATATGATAAAGAATTATGGGGTAGGTAGAAAGAGGAAGGTTGTTCATTTACTTCTTGGATCTGGCAGCTCAGAGAGTGGAGGGATATCCTGACATCTGGAGCTCTGATAGAGCTAGCCCAGTACCAGCTCTATAGTGGCTTCTGGAGAGGCCAACAAGTCTGACAGCATCAGCTTATGAACAGACCTCTCATGTCATCTGTGAAGATGCCACATGGCCCCTGTGCATCCTGGAGCAAGGCACTCAGGCTCTTCCAGCACCAGGGATGAGACTGCACTGCTGCACAATTGTCAAAATTGTATCACAATCTGTATCACCAGACGTATTACTGGACCGACCAAATGAACCCAGCTGTGTTGAAATCTGCTTCAAAGTTAAAGTTATTTTCCATATGGTGTTTATTTTGCCCATCCGGTCTATATGCTATTAAGGTCAATTTTCTTAAGATCATTTTGTCTGTGTGCTGGTAAAGGGTGGCTGTCTGCATTAAAAAATAAAATCTAAAAGGTTCAACACTGAATTGAGGATTCCTAACCATAAATATTTCAGACCATATTAGTCCATTCATTATCATTAACTCCATAGTAAGTAATGACTCAAAGTTTAAATTAAGCTCATGAAAAGCATTTAAATGTTCTAGTTATTCTACAGTAGACTCCTGGTTTATTCGAAGCTGGGTCTGCAATACTGGCAAAAGGGTAAAGCTTATTAAGTCACACATTTGACCTCCACAAACTCAGCACAAAATGTATTTTATTCAATGTTTTTCCATCTTAACAGATATTATTGAGGATCTTACATGTATCCCTACTAAACTTTGAAACCGTATAGAAATAATGACCATTAACTATCAAATGCAGTTTTGCCTCTTCACTGGCGATCCATCCCATCAAAACACCTCAAATCTCCAAATACCTACATGCCTGTTGGTAAACTGTGAGCAGTGACAGCTTTCATTACCTTGACAGACGGACTCCCAGTAATCACATACTAATAGAACAAGTGCATAAAGCAGTCACCCCACAGGGCAAGGTGTGTGGCAGTTCAGCTGGTTAGATTGGTATATTGAAAGCATAAAAGGACATTCTCAACATATGAAAATTACATTTTTAAGGTAACTGTTAAACTAGCTTGAAGAATTCTAGACATGTGATATATGTGGGACAAGCTACAGCAGACTTCCTTATGCATATGTTCTATTATGGCCCATAGGCTCACTGTTTCCTATCAACTTCAAGGGGAACACCAACCATAAAAAAAAGATAAAATGTTAATCAGAAGGTGATAGAACGTAATTGAAGAGGCTGATTTATTGAGAATGTGCAGCAAAACCAGTAGGTGGCAGTGTCATCATGGTATCAAGCAATAGCCTTTCCAATCTGAGAATGGAGAATAGAATTGCTAAATCTAAATAAATGTGTTTTTGTGAGGTTCCAAGCCCCCCCAGCAGCCACAGGGAATGATATATGAAACTTTCCTACAGACCCTTCCTTAGCCGCCTTGTCATCCGAAATAATTCCTGCTCCTTTACATAACCATTGAAAGATAATAAATGACAATATAAAATACAGTATGCAACCCTAATGGACGGCTGAATAATACGCTGCCACTCAGTAATAGCACCTCTTCATTTGATTCACTCCAAGTGCATGAGACCACAAACAACTTTCCCAATCGCATTAGCAAAGAGCTGGCCTGGTGAAGAACTTTATTCACATGGTCAACTTACCAAAGTTACAGTTGAAACTATTAGAAGCATATGGTTGACTAATAACAATTAATAAGTATTATTTTAGGATTATATTAAAGACCCTTAAATCTTTCGAAGCTGGCATTGAGGAATGAAATAGAAAATTGAATGGCAGCTGTCAGGACTGTTAACTCTGCCATACAGCTGCCATACAGCTGTGGCTCTGATACACTGGCAATTCAATAGAGAGCAATTTGCAAAATTAGCCATGTGAAAGTTTACTGCAGAGATAATGTGCTGTAATGAATCATACTCAGCTGGTTTTGCAGTGTATTGCACATTTAAGTGTGAAGCAATAAGCATCGGACTATATTTAAATGATAGCTTTAATTTGTAATACATTTTTAAGTTCATATTTCATCACAGTTTACAGTATAATGTAACTGAACCAATCTTGTAATTGACTGGCAGCGCTAGTGGAAAGCAGGCTTCTATGGAATTGCCAAAATACCATGATTTTAAGTCAATACATCACTGTCAAATTTATAAACAATGTTTGGAGACACTCCTAGTGGAGCACAGAAACCGAACAAGAACAGCCTTCTGTCAAGTTATTAAAATCTCAATTCCTATGTTTCATGAAGCCAAATGATGGGTTATTTTTCATCATGGTTACAAAGTTGCTAACATATCATCTCCCATTTTTGTCTCCACATTTTTAAAAATGATGCATTGACTTTTGTTGTGTAAAGTCTGTCGTCTGTATAATAGCCACCAATATTGTCAGGAAATGTAATCTGTAATTTTTGTGTGTTGTTTCTCCTGAGTGTCTGATCAGAACAGACGTACAGGAGAGAAAAGATGCACCCGCCATCTCTGGCCTTCATATTTATTCGGTAGGTATTCTGTGGAGCGGATGGCCTCAACAGGTTGTGTACAGACTCAGCTGCCATTCTGGTTCATCTGAAGATACTCGTTGTGTAACTTCTCTTGTGCCTCGTAGAGCTTGCGCAGCTTCTTGGCTTGTCCTTTGCTGATCTCCTTCCCTTCAGGATCATGAGTGGGGAAACCCTGTGAACAGCAACGAGAACAAACACAACCAGGTTCTTAATGACGATGGAGAGCAAACTGGAGAGCATCTAGTCTAAACATTGACATGGAAATGTTACAAAAGTACATTTTCTGAAAATAAACAAACAATAATGACATGCACGGAAATTTAAGAATAAAATTAAAAGCATTCTGCTGAGTAGATTTTTTTTTTGCTTTTGACTCAAAATCTCTCCTTTATGCCAGCCAAAAACATAAACGGTGCATGTGTGGGCAGGCCCAATCCATAAATGCAATTCCCTGTTGATTCACTACTGGTTTTGTTTATGTTTGGATTTATTGCATTGAGGACATTTTCTCATTTTCTCACTGTAGAATGGACTCCCACAGGACAAGGACAAACAGTATGCACCAGCAAATGAGCCTTATACTGTATGGGTCCTGTGGCTGTATAAATGTTCATGTTTGCGTTACAATCATTAATGCCACACCTGTTAAGAATGTGACTGCAGCGTTTCCACACAAAATCAACAGATTAAATTACCGTTTCATCAAATTTGGAATATTTGTCAGTTTCAGCGAGAAACATCTCACATGGTGGGACCTTCATCTTTGCAAGTTTAGCCATCTGAAACAGAAAGGCAACAAGTAAGTGACCATGTTAATCAGGTAAGGACAGAATGTCTAAAATGAGTTTGCAACAAACAAAAAGAAAAGAAACCAGAAAGAAAAGAAACTGCCACAAAGCTTTTAGAGAGATGCAGTTAGATAATGAGGCAGGAAGAAGCCGTTTCATTAAGTGCTTTGTAGGTAAGGAGTGATATTTCTAGATTCAGATCTTGGAAAGTTTCAATTTCTATTTCTGAAAGGGACTAATTTCCTCTCCATTTACTAACAGCAAGGATGGCAAGATGGTGTGACAAGAGAGCTTTCCAGCTTGACATGAGGAAAGTCTACTTGGTCGAGAAGACAGTATATTGAACCATTATGTACTCTTCCACTGTTTGATCTCATCAGTCTGTGATGTTCAACACATTCCAGGAGTTATTTTGTGGTGTAATTTTGGTGTAGCCACTGTCCCACAATCTGTCACATCTACTTGTTAGTGATTTCCTACATTTCCCAGAATGCCTCTCAACAAACCTCAGAGAACGGACGTGAACTTGTTGCTTTCCATCAAAAGTGGGTGTATGGGCATATAAATATCGCTAGCAAACCAACTAGTTTGTGAACATTGGGGTGTGTCTATGATGTCAAAATGTCTTGTGGTTGCATTGCATTCTGGTCTATCTTGGGTACTGCATTGCATTCTGGTCTATCTTGGCTACTGTTGGTGGAGAAATTGATATCTCTCCTCTTCTGTGGTGGATTTCTCCCTGTATGACGGTCATAAACTTGCATCAAGCAGATGGGAAATCCCAAATATTCATTTATGAATTTACACATCATGCCTTTCAAAATGCACTGCTAAACTATAAACTTGCCAAAGACACATAACTCCTGGCAACTGTCTTCCTCATCTACATTCTTTGCCGATGGTGGATAGGACATAACTTTGACCGACCTCTTGCTCCTGTTTCTTCCTGGCAGCCTCTTCCTTCTTCTTTTTCTTCTCTTCTTCCATCTGGGAAAGAAGACAACAGTTTAGAGAAAACCTTCAAGCTAGAAATGATCAGATTCAAATTTTCTAAAACCTTCCACATCATCCTTCGTCTAATGGTTATATCTTAGAACAACTGATGAGGTAAGGCAGCAAAATAGTGTCTGGTTGGTGTAATGTATCAGCAGCTGCTCAAGTACATTTAGTTTCCAGCAGAAAATGAAAGGAGTTTTTTAAGGGTGTGTTCACACCAAGCATATATGGAGTGGTTTAATTGAACTCTGGCGTGTTTACTGCTTTAGTTTGGTTTGTTTGGAGAGGCGAGAACAACGCCATTCACACCGGTGGCACCAAATAACCACCTGAAAATGCGGGTCATGTTAAGAGTGCAGTTTGTTAAGAGTGAGAACGTAATCTCAACCAACTACAGGAAACAACCCCAAAACCTTTATGGGTATAAGGACACGGATGTTGACATCTGATAGCAGCAGTTCCCCTATGGAATCAGATTTGTGCCAATATAATCAAACAAAACTTCTTAAAAATCTAACAAAAATAAGAATTTGAGAGAGAATAAAACTCACTGAAGCAAAAAACAATGTCATCTCAAAAGTAAAACTTATTAACTTGCAAACAGAATTATCTGTATAATCATGTAAACTATTGGTCTTTTACTTTTTTGATATGTCCTTTTATTTACAGTTCCCTCTGCTTCTTTCTCACTCTGTCGGCTTTGTGGTTGCGCTGCCAGCTCTCTCCTTTGCGCTGCCTGACTTTTTGTTTGCAGTTCTGACACAAACCTCTCGTCTGGGCAGGGTTTTTTTCAGGGGTGCGTGCGTCCCCATTGGCTAATGAGTTTTTGAGTGACAGCTCAGTGCCCCAGACGTTGTTTAGTGCAGCAAGTGGTTCGCCATGCTAGGAAAGCCTAGCATAACAAAACCTCAGTCTGGACTGATGCTCATATTCAGATGTTTCTTCATGTGGTATGAACACCAGAGAAGAGCAGACAAGTCCATCATGTTAGATAAAGTTACAGGCACTGGAACCACATTTGTTAGCAACTTGTGACTTTTGTTTACAAGCCCTTGTAACGGATTACATTCACTTGTAATTGGGCAGTGTGAACCGAAACAAACCAAATACAAAAATGCAACAAAGTTGACTTTTCCACTCTGGTTTGGACCAAAGAAAATAAATTGTAGGTGCAATCGTGTTTTTCTTCCACTTTCATGAAGCTTGTGGGTTTATAGTGTTTTTCTTTGCAGGGCAGTATGTGATTATTTTGTTTGATCGAGGTACACAGAGAAATTAGAGGTACATTTTCAAGTAGGCATTACCACTCATCCCTTACCTTCTTCTTCTCATCCCTCTCCTTCAGTAGTGTCTCCTTATCCACTAATTTCACCACTGTAGGAAGGCCTGTAACACAGAGACTTTGTTTAATCAAGAGTCATTCTCACTGATGGACTATATTATACTTTGCAGTGTGGTTACACCATCCTTCTTCTGACTTTTTCACAATAGCAAATTTATATAGATTTCCTGGGAGACTCTTTTTTTCTACAAAAGGCATGCTTGACTAACCTGGCGCCAATAGTGAAATGACATGAGTAAAAAGTAATGAGTACACACGACACTTTCAATCAGGGCTGAGACACATTTTTTAGAATAATTCTGTAGTGGTTGTAAACTTTTGGTTACCATCATGATCTTCCAGTCGGACTCCCAGCTCAGGTAACGTATCATCACGGACCACATCACACAGCTGCAGCAGCTCAGTCACTAGACAGATAAAAACACACTTTATTAAACCCTGGAAAGAAATTGTGGAAGAAAACATGGTTACAAATACATATAAACACAGATAATTTAAATCTTGATAGGTTAAAGTGGTCTACATTGGCCGATTCAAGATTTCAAGATGACAGGTGTTTTCATCGTCTCTCCATCATTAATGCCTTTTGGGCGCTCACCGTTAAATGCGAGTGCTTACCTTTCTGCTCCCTGGCGATTTTTCGGACACCCTCTCTAAAATCTGACAGCACTTTCAGATATGGCATCACTGTGCTCTCCAGCTGGCAAACACAGCAACAACAGTATTTTACAGCATGTCACTTTAATAATGGGAACTTGAAATCATGGCAAATTAGACATAAAGAGCTCTGAGATATAGCTGAGAATATCTGAGATATTCAGCCAAACTGATCAATCTTAGAGCATAAATCATTTTGTTATGTTACATTTAGCAGAAAATCTTTAATAGTCAAATTTTAAAAATTGTAAAAAATTGTAATTGCATATTTCAAGATTAGACTGGATTGGTTGGAGAAATACGTTTCAGCAGGATGTGATCTAAAATGTTAATCTCATCATCAAGTCATTTTTTGCAAGGACAAATAGAACCAAACAAGAGCTGACTCATTTCAATCAAAACATTTTTAACTTATGTTAACAAACTGAAAAAGTTAATAGATATATATGATGTTTGCAGGAGGAAGTTGTGTGCTTGTCAAAAGGTGAAGTGAGTAAAATATCATGTTATATTTAGGGAAGTTTCTCATGAGAACCAAATGCCTAGAGCAGTGGTTTTCAATCCTGTGCCATCATGACCCAAGGCTATGCAGGTTTTCATTCCAACCAAACACTATACCAGCTGATTCCACTAACTCACCCGTCTTCAACCAGAGAGCAGGGACCAATCGTTGAAATCATCTGCTGTGGTGTTTGATTTCCCATGACAAAAAAAAGAACGTATCTCTACACTTACATCTAGGTCTTGACCATTTCCTCCCACTGGAAAACCAACGGGCTCTGATCCTTCAATGGCACCAAACGTCTGGAAGACAAGAATCACATTTCAATGGGCTTGATGCATTAGAAGGTCTTGTACTTAGTCCTGTCAATCAATTAAGCATGAAAAATGTGTCCAATCTAACGTTTAAACTTTTTGCGCACAGGCTATCTGTTTGTCTATTTTTTAAAGGCCCAATTTTTATTACAAATTTAAACAAAGTCTCTCTAAATGTTCAGCACTGTGTGGCACAGAAACACAGAGTACTGTCAATGTTTATTTTAATTAAACTGGCTTGTAAGATCGGTTGTAATACGTTGAAACACATCTGGCTTGTTTCTTTCATGTTTAGCAAGAGAACCACTACCGATTAATACCTTCTTCGTAAAAACTACTCTGCTCACCTTCAGCATTTCAGTAAGATACACGGCAATACTTTCCACCAGCATGCGGTTGGGATTCAGCTTGGCAGTCTTCCTGCTGGCTATGTAGGTGTTGCTCTGGCTGACCAGTGCTCTCATTTCCTCCATGGCAGCACGGGTATCCACGTTGTCACACAGAGCCTCGTGGATGGCGGACTTCCTCTCGTAGAAACTAGAGAGCAAAAGGAAACCAGAACCTGTCAGCCATCTAATGATTTCTGAGATCCTGATGCTCTTTGTTTTAACTGGATAAAATGTAGTGTACTGCTTCAATTGAAATCTTAACTAGTTAATTAATATACAACAAGCATTCAAAGAAAAATACATTCTAGGAGTTACTCTGTGATGAAACTAGGGCTGGGCGATATGACTTCAAATCAATATCATGATTATTTCAACATTTTACCTCGATTACGATTAATGAACGATTATTTATTTTCTTTTTTTTTTTACACTGCCCTCATAGTTCTCTGACAAGGTCTGTACTGGAAATACGCTGAACTATTAAAGCTGGGATATTTTTTCTAATGAAGGAGTGCATATCTTATCTTTGTGATTGTAAAATAATTTAAAGGAAACACACACAGATGAAGAAGCTGCTTTGTGGAAGCACTTTGGCACTTGTAGGTCTCTCTTTTTTTTGAGCCATGCACTTTTCATATTCCGTAATGTCATTGTATTCCAAGTGGTTAAACAAATTGGTGGTGTTGCCTTTGTTCCCTGAAATTGTTTTTCTGCAGTGTTTACATTTGACTTATTTTTGTTCGGCGTCGTCTTCACTGAAGCCAAAATGTGTCCAACATAAGCTGCTTGGGTTTATTTGTTGGCTCGGTGTTTGCGCTCATGTCATCCATGCCGCCAGCTTCGCTTTGAGTGAATGCGGACTAACGTTGGTTGGACGGGGCGGAGGCATGTGGCTGAACACAACATTGTATTTTTTATGAACGCACACATTGGTATTAACCAAATTAACCGACATGAGCAAGATTAAGTCGGTTACCCAGCCCTTCTTCAGTACATGATCTTATGTTTCCCAGAAATGCCTTTCAACAATCCCCAGAGAAAGGGTGTGAACTTTCAGTTGTGGGCTCACTCAGGGCTCGATCCACCGCCTTCTCCTCCGGGGACCTGGACAATTACAGGAAGTCCAGGTATGTCCTCCACAAGGCCATCAGAGCAGCCAAGCGGAACTACAAGGACAAACTGGAGTCCTACTACAAAGGCTCTGACCCCAGACGGATGTGGAGTGGACTGGGACATTTTCCGGACCGCTGCTAACAACAACATCAACGACTACACCGAGTACATAACGGGATACATAAGCAAATGTATCGACGACGTTGTACCGCGGGTGACTGTACAGACTTTTCCCAATCAGAAGCCGTGGGTTAACAGAGCGGTCTGCTCGGCGCTGAGAGTGCGGACAGCAGCTTTCCACTCCGGAGACCCAGGCGAATACAGGAAAGCCCGGTACGAGCTCAGAAGGACAATAAAAACAGCCAAGGGACAATACAGGGAAAAGGTGGAGTCATGTTACAGTGGCTCCAACACCAGGCACATGTGGAGTGGGCTAAAGACCATCACGGACTATAAGGGAAAGGGCTGCAGCGTGGGGGAGGTGACTGCTTCTCTTCCAGAGGAGCTGAACTCCTTCTACGCCCACTTTGAGAAGCACACCCAGCCGGAGATTTTGTTAGAACAGGACAACTGCCCTCTTCAGATATCTCGGGCAGATGTGTGCAAAGCCTTTAAAAAGGTAAATGCACACAAAG
>CABFOQ010026364.1:0-12596 GCA_900660455.1 Gephyroberyx darwinii | reverse complement strand
AAAATAAAATCATGAAAACTGAATAATACGGGATATCAATATTCTTTCTTCTTGCATATGGGTCAGAGAAATGGAAAGTGGGGGTTTCGCTTCTTTCAAAGACTGCTCACAGGATGTTGGTTTGTATTGTGCTCTCTCTCTCTCTCTCTCTCTCCCTCTTTCTCTCTCTCTCTCTCTCTCTCTCTCTCTCTCTCTCTCTCTCTCTGTCTGTCTCTCTCTGTCTCTCTCTCTGTCTCTCTCTCTGTCTGTCTCTCTCTGTCTCTCTCTCTCTCTCTGTCTCTCTCTCTCTGTGTCTCTCTCTCTCTCTCTCTCTGTCTCTCTCTCTCTCTGTCTCTCTCTCTCTCTCTCTCTCTCTCTCTCTGTCTCTCTCTCTCTCTATCTCTCTCTCTGTCTCTCTCTCTCTCTCTGTCTCTCTCTCTCTCTCTATCTCTCTCTCTCCCTCTTTCTCTCTCTCTCTCTCTCTCTCTCTCTCTCTCTCTCAGCTCATACCCACCTATACCTCGGCTTAATTTTCTTCCCACTCTAGAGTCTGCCAATCAGAGTGTCAGTCACACTCTTTTCAAACAACAAGCCAGTCAAAAAACAGCTCTTCATTTCCTGCGGTGATGTAACTTCTACCAAAATGTAGAAAAAGAGACAGGCAGAGAGAGACTGAGAGAAAATAAATTGCTTTTCATACTACAAGATTCACATGCATTTGTTTCTAATACCTTTGAACCAACCATCTGAAGATGATGTGAAAAAGTATAAAAAATATAATTTCATTTTAAAGCGTCACTAGGTAATTTTGTATGTTGGCGGCCCCAAATAGCAGTGAGAGGTAAATGTTTGAATTTTGAGGACTTCCTTACCCATAAATCCTGTAAGGCGATGTCAGTAAGCTAAATATCTTCTTCTTAGTGTGTCATGACGGTGGAGGTGGTGAAGAGGTTCAGCCATTGTTTGCTCTTAAAGTGTTAATCTGCAAGATTTTTTTATTTAGTCTCAATTTTTGTCTCTCAGCCTCATTGCTGTGGTGTTTCTCACTGCACTTCCCAGAGATCACCTGTCAATCAAACAGTGTGTCCAATACTGTTACGTCTTATTCCTTGGATTTTCTGTTGGTGGAGTTTGAGTTTCTGTAGGTGGCGCTCTTTTCTTTGACTGTTCAGCCATGATAGCTATCGCTGCTCATGCTAAATACCCAGTTCTTCTTCTATTTATTCCAAAGGTAATCCAATGACACATAATGGGGTAAAAACCTTAAGTTGCTGTCTTATTTCTTTAAGAAACTGTCAGCCAATGACTAACATCGGTTTCATCTACTCAGCCTCTGATTTGTTATCAGCATGCGACCATGCACTACCTGCATGATTGGCAAATAGCAAGGTAGAGAAGAGCGCAAATTCTTTTGAACACAAACAGTGTGACATTCAGCCATTCAATAAAATAAGTTATATTTAAAACGTGTAAATTCATTGTAGGAAGCCACGGTGAACCCATTCCCTGCTTTTTAAGGGCACTTGTTTTCATTCAGCCTGCTCATCAACTGCTGTTCACAAATTATTCAGGGGGATTTATAAGACCAAGCCGAAGGAAAACAAGTGCCCTTCAGCTTGGTCTTATAGATCCCAGGAACCCAGTTGATGGCGAGCCCCCAGTGTGATCAAACTTACCTGGAGCAACTGAGAGAACCATCCCATTGACTTACAATGTGGTAGGACTGTCAGCCCAAACTGCTACTGAAACACAAACACCCCAGTGTCCCCCTTTCCTGACCCCTTCCCAAGAAGAACCAGCCAGGCCACAAAGTCTGGGCTTCCCCTGACAAAGACTACACAACAACAATTCATTCAAAGACATTTACAAAAGTGCACTATAAAGAAAGAAATACAACTGAACGAATTTCATCTTTGGGCCCAATGTATTTTAGTTTGTGTTTTTTATATATTTGCACCGCTGACATTTATCTGTTTAATATTTACTGGTATACTTTTCCTATGACCTTTTATTCACTAAAATACTTACCTTTTGCAAAGTAGCAAAATGGACATTTATATATTTGGGAATTTTGCAGATTATTACCTTTAAGTTTCAATTTGTCACTTCCTGTGCATCGAGAAGATTTTCTGCCAGTCCCCATATGGACACCGCAATAGTAATAATAATTTAAGCAAATAAAGTGAATCTATTAGTGTCTCAATTAGTGGGGTTGGCACGCTCGTCTCTATTACATTCCCACTGTGAGTTTAGACTGATAGAATTAGATTCTTACATAAAAAATCTTGCCTATTGCAGCTTTAATGCTCATTTACATATTCAAGCAGTTTCTTGCAATTCAAGCTTATAGTGATTCATCAGCTATCCCTCTGGGTACAACACTGAAGACCCTCATGACTGTTAATCTGATGCAAAATGGAAGCAATCTATAAAATACTACATATTTATTGACAAAAAAATGTTTCATCCAGTGTAGCCTTGTTCACTCTCACAGAGAGACAGGAGAGTAAGCAAGATAGTCATTCACAGGATTCAGAACAACCCGTATACAGTATAGTGACAAATATGTCCATTCACTTCAGATCAGGGGGAGGCTAACTTTATTGGATGGAGCACGGAATGTAGCAAGTGCCTTAGTTCTCTCGTCTCCTAATAACAGTATTGCATTAAGGCTTCTCTGCACCTTTGCTCAGCCACTAGGGCTTATTTATCTTAATAAGCAAAAGTGTCCTAGCTAGTTGTATTAGACGTGTGGCCAGCCTGAATATATTTCCTTCCAGAACCAAAGATAGATTGCCCCGCCACCTCCTTGTGAAGTTATTCTGGCTCTATAGACATTGTCTGCCAGGACAGCGACATTGGGGGGGAAAAACGTCTAATCAAGGTCTTATTTTGCTCAATATGCTCTGGGTATAAATAGTAGCAGCATCAGTAGTTTGCTGTGTCTTTCTGCCCCAGTGGACATGGCTCTCTTGTTTAAACCGTGTTGTATATATGAGACAACATACCAAGATAAGATAAAAGGGATATTGGTGTTTACGGTCACGGCTTGTAAATGAACCGATTGCTTTCCTGTGCTGCTCATTCATCTAACAATGCACCATCATAATGACTGAACTGACATTTAATTAGGTTTTTCTGCGCATCATATATTCCAAGTGATTTCAAAGTTGCTTTAAAGAAGCTGTAACAATTTATTTTAACAAATCAGTTTATATGCCTCTGCCTCCATAGCAGGCCATCCATGAATTGGCTGAAGTCAAGTCAAGTTTTGTATAGCATATTTTGTACAAAAAAAATGATACACGCACACACTGAGTTAAGAGGCTTAATACACTGCGGTAAAAAGAAATGTCTTCAATCTGCTTTTGAAAGAGTTCAATGTTGGACCGCCTCTCAGGTCCTCGGGCAGGGCGTTCCATCTGCTCGGAGTATAAAAACAGAAAGCAGCTTCCCCTGCTTTAGAATGAATTCGCTGGGCAGTTAAAAGGCCATTGCCTGCAGATCTGAGAGTTCTTGGTGGTTCATATCAGATAAACATGTGTCTTATATACTTTGGCACAGGGCCATTTAGAGATTTCTATATGGGTAGCAGAATCTTAAAGTCAATTCTAGTATTGGTAGCCAGTGCAGAGATCTAAGAACAGGTGCAATGTGTTCAGTCTTAGTTCCAGTAAGAACTCGTCCAGCGGCATTTTGGAACAACTGAAGTCGCTGCACAGCTGTTTGTGGGAGGCCAGTAAAAGGACCATTACAGTAGTCTAGTCTACTGGTTATGAGTCCATGCACTAGTTTTTCAGAGTCTGCTTTTGACAGAAAATCCCTTAGTTTCGAGATATTTTTTAGATGGTAGGAAGCCCATCTTGTGAGTTGAGTTGATTGCATGGCTCTTACAATTAAGATCATCGCATATAATTACAACAAGATTTCTGGCTTCACCTTTGCTAAGACAGATGGTACATTGACCAGGTGTGATCTGTGTAGCAGTCTCACAAAATCTCATGAGATGAACTCTGACAGATGAAACACAGATTACATGTTACATGTACACATAATGCAAAGATTATGTGACAATAGCATGAATTGAACACACCATTTTCATGTGAAAATAAAAATATGTAAATAAAACAAAGTAAAACAAGTAAGGGATAATACACTCTGAGGTGTGTGGCAATCGGAAAATAATAACGCAGGTTTTGCCTCTGCTGAGTGCATTATTTTTCGATAACCCTACACCTTGTCGTGTATTATCCCGATATGGCCACTTGCCAAAGATGAAAAATTATTTGTTCATTGGTTAAACAGAAAGATGTTGTTAAATGGATGAATGCTGGTGGCATGCTTGCCTCTCAAAATAGGCCTTTTCAGAATCAGATGTCGGTGGACGTTTCAGGAGAGCACAGATGACAAGAAGAGATGTGAGCACAGGTCGGCTACATTGTTCTAGTGGAGACACTAACATGTGCAGGGCCTTTATCTCCATCCATTGGAAGTTTACGTGCCATGGATACCATATTTTTTCATATTCTTGCTTGCTAATTCAGCAAAAGTAGGTTCACATAGCCAAACTAATAACATAATAGGATGTGCAATAATTGACAAGACACAGATCAAGTCGTTTTTTAATTGGCAAAACAAAACTTGATTTGCTATGCTAGAGTAAATTAAGAAGTGCATTTTTCGACTATCTTGGGATAATTAACAGGGTCGAATAGATTGACTAGAAAACTTGCTCAAGTCAGCATTGGTATAGGCTATTCAATTTGTTTTATTAGACCAATTATATAAGGCAATTTGATTATTTATAATTAAACTCATTGACTCACTTCATTGATAGTGAAATTTGACAGAGACACTGGGCCATTTCCCAGACAGAGGCTTGGTGGTGAAGAGACCGAAGCCTGGTTGAACTTTCCAAAGGTCTCCTCCTCAGTTTTTTTAATGTGTGGCGTACATGAAGCTGACAGGATTCCACTCCTCTTTTTTCTGCCCTGGATGGACGGTGCCCAGTAGCTGCAGAGGCTAGTCTCGCAGCGATGACCTGTGACGGACATGATTTGGCGACTCTAATGTCCCCCATCGGAGAGAAGGTGGGCAGTTGCTACAAGCCCTCTTGTTTTCAACAGTTATAGATGGCACTTATCTTGTTAGCCGATAGACTAGCCTAGTTAGATTAGACTACTATGTCTATTATCTGAAATTAATCAACACCCCAACAGCCAATAAGAATCGAGTATTCTCCCAGGCCATGGTATAACTTTGGTTAAGGTATAGGTCATGGTTAAATAAGCAAAACTTTCACTGAAAATGAAAACCTCACTCACAGTAGAAAAGTTGGGAATTTGGTGTCATCAGAGTTGATGGTAAATGTATCCACCCACACCATTTCAATGTCAAACTACTTCCTGTTTCTAGTCGTGTCTCCTCCACCTGATGCTTTCCTGGTGGGGTCACTTTTGTGCATGGAGCGTGTTATGTGCATTTTAAGACATTGTGCATGTTTCTAGAAATTTCGTGAGATCAGGCTGTGCAAAATCGGAACCTGAGCTGTGCGACGTACATGTCGCTTGTATTTAAACGCCCAAAATTGGATTTTTTTTGGTATTGCCATGACGATAAGCATATTTTACATCATTCACCTGGGATAAAACTTGGCTGAGCCAGCGTTAGCATGGAGGACAACAACCCAAATAACGTAACTTATATTTGATAAGACGCCTCAATTCAGGCAAAACGTGAAGGTGCATACCGCACCGTAACATACCGTCGCTTCCATGGAAAACATCTCATATGAGCAGCAATTTGTAAATGAGCATGAAGGTCCTGCAGTGTGAACATACCTCTTCCATATACTACGACATTCTACAGGGAATGAAAACCACTGAACCTGCAACCTTTCTGCCCCAAACCTCATTTGTTTTACTCAAATACAATCACGTTGTAGTGATTTATTCATTTTGCAAGTTAAACCGTTTTCCAAATGCTGTTCGGGTGCTTCTTAAGTTTACATAAAGCTGCAGCTCTTCCATTCCTCTGATGCATCTCAGGGATCTCTAACAGCAGTCCAGCCCCAAATCTATTTCACCATGTCGTGAAGATGGGCTCATGAGAATGTGAACATTTTGGACTGTTGACCGGCAAATAGTTACTTTAGTAAATTCAGGGTTGCAAAACCTCATGTTTACTGATGATACGGCAGGATATGATTTCTGTGACAAGAAATGGTACAAACCTTATCTGGTAGTTTCAGACGAGTGCATATCTTGACCTAGTGCTTGGGTATCTGACAGGTATCAACACTTTTACACATTCATCTTTAAAGTTGTCATCCAAGTTGTCGTCTGAGTTTATCACGGAGCCATGCGCAGTGCCAACAATGGCCAATCTTATCTGACACATTTCAAATGTATATCACGGGCTAAAGGGCAAAAGTTCACTTGTTTGCTTTCGGCAAAGCCTGCAGGCGAAATCATGCTGGCATGTAGGCTCACATGACTACTTTATCACCTCTTGCATATATTCCAGTGTTGAAGTATTAGTCTCCCTGACAATCACAGCGGCCCATCAAACCAGATTGTCTGGGTCTAATGTTCCCAAAAGCCAAACAAATAGATGAACAGGCTTTTTATGACTGCCACAATGTCAAAACTGGGGGAGTTCCTAAAGAGAAATACATCAGGACTCCAGTCAGAGGTAGCTCCACTGAATGTGTAATATCTGTAATATCCCCAAACTCGTGCCTGAAAAGGCAAAGGGAAAGTACTTCCCAAAGCTAGAAAAATGGCCTCTAAACACTCATTCATTTCCAACTACTTTCTAAACAATGAAGACCATTAGTTTGGTGGTCATTTGAAAAAAGTGAGACCAAACATCCTTTTCTAAAACTCAAGGATGAAGTTATTCTGTTGTGTTATATGTAGCTCTTGATGTAAGATATTATGACTGAGGAAATTGTCAGATACAATACAGCATTTTAGCCCAGTGTGACTTTCTGGAGAAACTGGTAGGTTTTCCAGTTAGGAACTAACAGCACTACTATGAAAAAACATCTAAATTGAATGTAGAAGTCCATCACTGATTCATAATAAATTAAGCAGCTCCAAATGTATGTCTTCTGATGGCATCACAGTTTACTTGATTCACGGGTGTCTAGTGTCATATTAATGTGTCCAAAATCATAAAAATACTATACTTCATGTGTTATATATCGATATATATTCTAAGGTTTTGGGGCGGACATTTAGTCTAACAGTAAAAATGGAAATAACTTTCCCATATTACTTTCTCCGTTATAAAACGGCCATTTGCAGGCTGATGGGACAGCAGCCATGTCTTTTCATTAGAGAGTCTTCGCCTGTCTGCAGACTCCAAAGGGAGCGATATCGACAGCTGTCTCACCATCCCTCGTGAAGACTACCCTAAGATATGCTACGGTATTCGCTAGGAATGATTGAGTGTGTTGCTTCTCCAGCAAAAAAAAATGCAATAAAATTAAGGTTTGGAACGGCCTGCCTGATATATATTTTAGATATTTGGCTCAACACAGAAGATTTAGCAAAGAAACGTGTGTGATTCTGTCGAGGTGCATCCTACTTAGCCTGTACTCTCACATTGAGGCAAAAAGAGATGATGACTTTACCTTATAGGATATTTGTAGAATATGAAAAATCTGTGGGTGACTGTTTCTTTGACTAAATGGAGACTAAATTCATTATCATGGAGTCCGAATACAAAGAAAGATCCCAAAATATCAGGTGATGTTTCTATTTTTTAGGTTTAGTTTCTTAATTATCATTAAATATCTGCCATGGCAAATGGAGAAACAATAAATGCACATGTGCAACGGATGACAGCAGATCTAGTTATGGCTGTATTCGATAGGTCAATGTGGAGGCTAGCTGCTGCAAACAATTCACTTTGCAGAATGCACTTTCCTTACATTGCCGGATCACAACATAACATAAAAAGGACAACTGGTTACTTTAAAGCAGTACAAAATGTATCTTAATGTCAGCATCTATATGAAGATAAAGAGAGAGAAAGAATGGAGCACTCTGAGCCTTTATCAAACGACGCCCTCCAGAAGCAAAGGTAATCCCGTTCTCCCTCGGTGAGCCCACATCCATCTGAGCGGCAAAGAGCAGCCATTAAAATTGGCAGCAATAGGGGCCACAGAGGGAGAATGAGCGACCTAATCCTCCAGCAATTCGTGTACAGCCGAGCGGTCAAACAGAGTCATTAACGCAGCGGAGGCAAAGTGGAGGGACTGTTCTTTAGGTCAGAGACCAGACTGGAGATATTTCTCCGCTGCTGAAAACTATGCACCGTCACGCAAACAAAGACAATGATGTCGGGTGGGCGCCTGGCAGAGTTCCCACCTGAAACTGAAGCAGCGAGCCAAAAGGGGGAGGGGGAGGAGAGCACAAGCTGTTCATTATTCATGAGTCTTCAGTTATTCATTAGATGTTCCTGAGCATGCTCTTGTACTGTTGGTATGGGCAATCGTCATGAATATTTACAAGAAGTGCTTGATATTTTAACATGACTCTGAATGCATTGCCAGCAGTAAATGCCAGGTAAATAGCACTGGAGTGGTACTTGAGGTTCTGGGAGTGCTGTCTTAGGCGTGACCTTTTTCTCATATGAAGCTTATGTCACCGGCTTGGGTTTTCTAGGATAATCTATTCAGGCAGCCAAATGGCAAAAAGACAGCTGTCAATGAGACATGAATCATGTGTCAAGCAGCTCAAAATACCCACCTTCGATTTGAAGTAATAATCCACGACTCTTTCACATAAATAAATGTCTGTTTTGCCACTCTCTGTTGCTAACTGCTATAACATTATAGCGATTCGACCTCTAGCCAGTTCATGAAAACTTTTCCATTTGCTGTTCTTAACACCCGGTGTCTTTCCTGGGGAAAAAAATGCTTTGGCGCACAGGAAGTGATGCGTTTTACGTTTCTGGTTTGTTTGGAATAAATAGAATTAGCATGAGCAATGATAGCCACGATGGCTGAACAGGCAAAGGAAAGAGTGCCACCTACAGAAACTCAAACAGAAAATCCAAGGGAAAGGACGTGGTGAAGAAACACCATAGCAATGAATGCTTAGCACCAACAAAGCAGACAAAATGGGGAAAAAAACAGGAATCTCACAATTCATTTCTACATTTTACAAGGATTGTCTTAAAAAAAATGGGGGAAAAAATACTTTAATAAATCATCTAAATCAATCCAACATGAGGCGACGAGGGCACTTTCTGGTGCAGAAACATCTTTCTTTTTTTCCCCGAATGCCTCCCAGATCCCTGATGTCGAGACAGTGGCATTGCTCACTGGAAATGCCCTGACGTTGCATTTTATATACTGCTGCAGAGCAGAGTGGTCTTTTAGAGAGTGAGGAGGCACACCGTTCATCATATCACACACAGGGGAGCGACGTGGACTGCTGGGACCTCAGCGGCAATCCTTTGCCATGTGCTCAGAGGGAATAAACTTTCACTGCCAGCAGATGGTGATTTCAGAGTCCCAGTAAGACTCCCAAGTTGTAAACATCACACTGATGCCGCGTTTTATCTCTTCATGGAGTTTGGGTTAGTCACTGACTGGGCCAGCCTCGGAATTCATGTACCTGTGCCTACAATCCAGATGTATAAAGGAACCTAGGAAAGCAGATTGAAACATAAAGGACAAAAAAACATACATGCAATTGGTCTAGGATAATACTATTCATCAGACATCACATGGTATGAGTGTTGATGTTTACTGTTGATGTTTACTTTTGTCTCTCGGTTGCTAAAAATGGATGGAGTTAGGGATCCTAAGAACACACACACACACTTTGTCTTCATAGAATATCTGAAATGAGGATTGTGAACATATTGTAATCTAGAGGTAATAAACCTTTCTAATATCTTGGTGAGGAGAGATCAAAGGTATAGTGGTCCCCACAAAAAAAGAGAAGCTACTATGAGACAGATGCACAATCACAGTGGACTGGAAGAAGTCAAACCCTAACACCCAGGACAACAGCCAATGCAGAAGACTAATACACTGCAGATAAAACTACATGTTGTGCCTTTTTCCATGTGCACGAATCAAATATTACATGCAATGCTCAAACATCTGTGTCAAAAGACATACATTTAAAACATATCAGCTTTCAGTGAAAAAGACAATCCAAAAAATCAAAAGCTATTATTGCATGGCTGGAAACATTCACTCCTTAAAAATCTATCTGTGTATTGTGTTCATGCAGCTTGGTGCTCTACTCCCTGATGAAGGCCACAGCACAGCTGAAAAATGTATGCTTTTAATAGGTTCTTTTGAGCTAGACATACAAGAGAGGCTTTTTTTCATATTTTCCTTGTGGAGCACCTTTCATTCACAGCAACAACCTTGAACCTGAAAGAGGACTTTCAACAGATGCTTCCACAGACGCAGACATCCAATAGAAACACTCTCTAATAGGGTAATTTAAATTTCAACCGTGCTGTAATATATTGCTGAAAAATCTGCGTTCATTTGGGGTTGTTGTTGAACCATCACTGTCTGTCAAATGTTTCCTGGGATGTGTTGCATTCGTTGCATTCAAGTATGTGGCTGTCGCAAAGGGGATGAATGTGGTGTCTGAGGTAAATGTGGTGTGATATGGCAAGACAGGACGGACGCTGTGGGGAGGCTCACACTTCATGTGTGTGTGACAGGGCGGAACAGCGGGGTGTTTGACCAGCTGACCCTCTGCAGGTCTGCGCTGCCTCAGGATCCATCTGCTCGGCCTTCTGTCCCCAGACCCCCGTGGAACGGGGTTGAAGCAATCTTCAACCCGACCCACAGTTTATTATGCAATTCATAGATGACCTCCCCCAGTTGTGGCTGTGCAATCATATGCAGTCAGGCATTTCAATACCATAGCGCTGTATACATTGTTATTGTATATACTGGACTAATGTAGGGTTCAACCAATATGGGTTTTTGATGGAGGATAGCGATATTTTTTGCCGATATTCAGTATCTGTAAATTCGATCATGTTCATGCCAAAAAAAACAACAACAATAATAATAACAGCAACAATAATAATAACCACAACAATAATAATAATAACATAATTTTTCTGAAGTGTAAACTCTGTTGGGGCATATATATCTATATCTATATATATATATATAGATATATATATAAGTTACGCTTTGTGTGGGTCCAGTTGTGGTTTTAGAGGAGATACTGCCTCACTTCAGTATTATTCTGTCTCAGAGGTCGATGGGGATGAGCTATCTCAGCACTGATCGATTACAAATGAGAACCATTCAGACTGAAGCTCTAGCAGTCCACAAAAAGAGAGAGGAGGGAGGAGAAAAAAAAAATCAATGAATGGATGCTTGAGTCTCTCAAAACACATCAGAGATAAAAACCTATTTTGAGGCTGGGAAGAATCAGTTTTTCATTCATTTACCAAAATGTCCAGTCTCATAATGTTATGCAGAAAGCCAAGATCGTAATCACGACCACAACAACATTTACATTTCCACATGTAAATGATCCAAGCTGAATGTTATCACAAGCGAATTGTGGGATTCAGCCTGGAAGGCAATATTTAATCATAATATAATATAATAATCAGGTGTGTAAATAATTGGTTATAAAGACAACCAATCAAAGGTCAGATCTTTGAGGAGGAGTTTATGTGGCACGCCCATAAATCCAGGTGAGAAACCTCGGGGGTGTTCCACAAAGCGAGGTTACCACTTTAGCCAGGCTTATTTCACTTAGTCTGGCTCATTTTCAGGCTTATTCGGTTCCACAAAGCAAGCTCAGCACAGTTGCTGTGGCAATTTATGCTTTGAAACTAGCACGATTAAGTTTCAACCACAATTGAAGCTTAATCGTTCAACACTATTACCCTATACCAGGGGTCGGCAACCTTTACTATCAAAAGAGCCATTTTTGGCCAAAAAAAATCTGTCTGGAGCCGCAAAACATATTTGAGCCTTATAATGAAGGTAACACAGCCTATTAAGTCTAAATTAGAATCAGAATCAGAAACAGGTTTATTGCCAAATATGTTTTCACATATAAGGAATACTCTGATAGTCTGAGAATAGATGCTCTGATATTTTAATGAATGACTTTTTCATGTATTCACCTTCTGTGAAGGGCTTTCCACACCTTACTATCTCCTGAGCTGCCACAAAACTAGCAGCAGTAGTGGAGTTTGGAGATTTGATCCAATTCTTAAAAGTACATTTGCTCTGCTCTGCTTTCCGCAGCAGTTCCGATATCGCTCTTTCTTTCATCCCCAGCCGGATACTTTTCAGCAAATGCAGTGTGCTTGTTCTAGAAATGTCTTTCAATATTACTTCTTTTGTTGTTTGCAAATTTCTCGCCGCAGATCAAGCATACCAGTAAGCCAGCAGCGTTGGCGGTAAAAGCAAACAAATCTGTCCATGCACTATTAAATTCTCTATTTTCCTCCGCAATTTTTTTTTTTTGGATTTGGAACCCATAGCTAGGGAGACTCAAGACTAGCCATTTATGTGTATACATCCATGCTAGCCACCGCTATTGAGGTTCGGCAAAATTAAGAGGAAAAGGCGCCGGGCGGTAGACGTAGGCTAT
>CABFOQ010026363.1:0-35728 GCA_900660455.1 Gephyroberyx darwinii | reverse complement strand
CTGATATCAGGGTAGCCTCTCTTTCATTCAGAGGTGGGTAGGTGAATTTCTATGCCCCAGGTTTTCCTTTTCCACCATGGTAAGCCCCTGATGAAGCAGTGAAAAACCTCTGTCCAATTGTGAGTTTTTCAGGAGAAGGCGAAGAGATGGTCATTGGGATATCATCTACACCCCACACCCTCAGTCATACTGTAACGTTACATTTCACATAACATACAGCACAAAGCAGTGGCCTCCCTGCCCTTTGACCGATAAAGCGCCCCTAAATGCCTTAGACACCAGGATGCACCCTAAAAACCCTGGCTACTCTCTACTGTACAACCACCAGATGTGCATTTATCAACGGACACTGACATGAAGTGGGAGTTAGGGTCAGCATTTCACATCATCTTACCTCAAGATTTTTATTTACTCTAGATTGTGTTTTCTGTCATCTTAAATTGGGATTTTTGCAATCAGTAGATCTGTATGGTGGAGAATTCGCCAATCAGCTTCCTAGTGTAAGGGGTCAGAGGTTAGAAAGGATCTGGATAATTGTTTTGCTGATTATTAGAAGATCTACAAGCAACATCAGCTGAAGAATGCATTTAGCGTTTTTAATTTTGATATTTTGTCAAGGAATCTATACACTTTGTATATTTCTAAGTTGTACATCAGAAGTGTTATTATTTGCACTAAATGTAATGCAATTTGACAATGTTCTGTAAATTAAAATTGTTACACAACAGAAATGAGCATGTGTACTTTTTAGAGTGACAGTACTCTGAAACCTTGAGTCATTTCTAAACTCCAGACGGACAAACTAGCACTGATATGTGACTTGATAAAGCTCTTGAATCATGGTACAATGCAATACCCTCCTATCAGCCTCATCCAAATACACAGTGAAGCAAAGGCAGACACTGAATTTCAGCAGTTTATTTATAGGAGTCTCTTCTATATATATATAAATACACAGTCTTTACATTCAGCGATTACATTTCTTTTCAGCAAACAATATAGTTATTGAGATTTATATAATAAATTATGGTCTCAACTGACAGGTGTAATCTTGGAATTCAACAACACAAGTTGCATATGGTCCTTATGAAGTGCCATCGGACACTTGAGTGTAGGATGCAGGTCTTATAACTTCAAGAGGACACGCTTATTCAGTATCAAAGGATATCCTGAGTAAAAGCATCTTCAGTTATGACACAAACCTCACAAAAGTAGGCGCTCCACATCCAAATGATCTACAACAGTCCTTCATTGTCTCTCTGTACATGTACTAGCAATGACATACAGAGGTGTGCATATGTAAAAAAAAAAAAGTAATGTGCATATTCACTCATCCAAATCTGTGCTTATGTCAGGTAGCCCACCCACCTAAAACCAAACATCCTCAGAGGAAAATAGTTTTTACAGTAATCATAACCAACATCGAAAGTGCCGTTTATCAAGAGCAAGTGCTTCATCCTTCTGCTCTGTGCTTCATCCAAGATCCAGTAACTCAGGCTGTCTTTTCCCACAGCACTTGACAGAGGCCCTTTGCTAGTGCTTCTGAAGTTGTGGGTTCCTCAGGGTAGCACAGATAAGCAGTCCAGTCAGGATAAGGTGACCAGAGCACCTTAACCACATCAGTCTGTGTTTGGCCTTGGTGACTTCTGAATGATCAAAGAGTCTGTTCACATGAATCTTTCCTCGTCCATGTTGGCTGTGGCTGTCTGTGACACCGTCTCGTCCAACGTCATCGGGGACAAGACGGCATCAGAAATTCATTGTAAACATTTCTCACCAAACCAGCAACTAAAAGCAGCTGCAAAATGTGAAATCAGTTATTTCTTTCTGGTCTGCAGAAAAACATTAAAAGAAATGTATGCCATTTATCTATTAACTCTTCATATATATTTACTCTAAATGTTCATATCTTTATGTAGGCCGTGAAAATAGTTTATTTTACATATTAAAAAACGTAATGGCACTGCGCTGACATGCTCTAAGAAGCGGCACTCATTTCTGCCTAATGTTCATCACATTACAATATGAAGGAATGTCATTCCTGTGGATATCCATCAGTGTGATCCTGTTCTTCTTTTAGTCCATCAATGAGCATCTCAGTCCTTTTATGTTTTGGCAATACAAGTGGCAAAGTGGATCTAGCAGCGCTGGAAGTGGAGTCAAAGCCAGTTAGGCCTGTCCAGTGGAGTGCAGCGATTGTCTGATGATTGGCAGGAGTAAAATGCAGGAAGTGAAGGTTGTAATGCTGCTCTTTTCACTATAGGGCAGAAGAGAGGAAGGATAGGATCACTTTCAGCAAACTAAATGCAGTGGTACTGTCTTTAAAAGAGCTGCTTGCTGCCTGGGAGAGAACCAGTACAAATACAGTGTGGGTTAATGTATATATACTTCTTCATTTTTAGACAAACTACTATTTAAATACCTCTTAAAGAACAGGCACAGAGTCAACACCTACACCTCCAGCAATGCGACGGGCAACAGAAATGACAACTCACCAAGTAGACATCGAGAACGGATCCATCATCGCGGTCTATGTCCACATCCATGGTGCTCTGCTCCGAGGTCAGACAGATAGCACTGTCCTCCAGAGTAAATGTGGAACTGGACGCCATGTCATCTCTAACACAGGGGGAGAAGTTTGCACATTAATCCATCTTGTTCGAGAGAGTGTTTGTATATTAGGGGGTCAAGAGCAGTGCAGTGCAGTTGTTCATGAAAACTGATGGAGTGATACTATACAGAAACTAATCACACATTGTTGTAGGCAGATCCAGGGAATCTGACATCAAACAGGCAGACAGATGAACCTCCTGCTAGAAGGACAGGAAATCTGTCTGATGTCTGGCCAGTGGAGGTCTCTACTGAGAGGTTCATATTCTTTCAACTGTCTCACAGGAAATGAAAAAAACTCCAGGCAGGATTGGCTGGATTGGACCACAGTTTTAGTGGTGTTATTGAGACCCTCACTGGGTCACATATGTACTGCAAAGGTTCATCACATAC
This sequence comes from Gephyroberyx darwinii, assembly GCA_900660455.1. Classification (NCBI taxonomy): domain Eukaryota; kingdom Metazoa; phylum Chordata; class Actinopteri; order Trachichthyiformes; family Trachichthyidae; genus Gephyroberyx; species Gephyroberyx darwinii. Next base: position 32,725 of record CABFOQ010026363.1, on the reverse strand, counting down.
CTATTAAGAATAATACCTATTAAAATACCTTTAAAAAAAATAGTACAATGTGGATTTAAGTAGGGGGTTTAGTTTCAAACACCAGGGGGCAGTATGAGAGCATAATTCCTTACACATCAGCTGACTAAAATCAGGAATGTGTTTTTACCATTTTATGGCATGTGATTGCCTTCTTTTTACGTTGAAAGGCAAGGTGAAAATGTCACAGAGGGTCAGGTAGAGAAAGACAGCAGAGTAAAGAACAGTCCTAGACCCAGATGGAGAGGTAGATAATAGCCTTTGATTAAAAAAAATGTTCATTTCCTACCCTGAAAACATCACCACACACCGCGTTACTACTGTAACTGGCTGACCGGCTGACAGACAGAAATGATTGTAGGTAGACATGCAGTCACCGCGACACCACATGTCCTCTTTTGTCACACACTCTTTCTTTAGCACAATGGCGCTAAATGAGACCTTGTTTAAAAATTCATGAAAACAGTTGACAGAACAATGTCAGGGCAGCAGGCAGGTGACTGGCGAGGGGACAAGACCAGGCACGCCTTACAATAGAGCCTCAGAGCGCCAGCTAGAACCTGACACTACTGGAGACCACAGACTGACAGCAGGAGAGGAGAGGGGGAGGAGGGGGAGGAGAGGCGGGGGACGGATGGAACAGAAGCTTCTAGCAAGAAGACATATAGCCAATGTAATAACTTGTCAAAATGTCATAAAATGTCCCTCTAAATTGGTCACAGATGTAATAAAACATGTCTGGACAATGTTTAAAATTACATTTTTACATTATTTGGCGATCATTAATTAGTTAGTTAATTAATAATAATAATCGCTGGTTAATGTAATAATGCAGTGTTAGTACATTATCCAGCAATTTATTAAATAAACAGGTTTTCTATCATTTTTTAACCATTTATAGGGATACTTTATTACATTTTGACAGGTTATTACATTATCTGGCAGTTTTGACATTATCAGTTGGAAGGATGACCTACATGGTTAACGGGTCCTTATGTGGATTATCTACAGTACTAAATTATTGTGAATCTACAAAACATGGTATGACCAAAGTGCAGTACATTACCTTTGTACAGATAGCTCCTGCAACGTGTGGCCTCAGTGAACGTGGGTATCAGTTACTGTACAACACGGTCCCTCAAGTAGCCTTCTGTATCATTTAAATGCATGTACATTCAAAGCACACTGTATTGGAACAGTAAACTACAAACAGTTTTATACATGGAAGCTCTGACGAAGGCCTTCTTGGTCGAGACGTCATGTTTTTATGTATGTATGTGTGTGTAGGAAGTGTGGGTATGGGATAAATGTTGTGAAGCAAGCTGAGTCACCTGCTCCATGAGGCACGTCACCAATAATGTGATGTCATGCGGGAGCACAGATGATAAAAGCGTGGGAGTGGACAGGTGTGTGTGTGTGTGTTTATGTGTGTTAGGAGGGGCGGAGTCTAACCCTGAATCGTCTAATTTATTTATGTTCTGCCACCCCCAACTCAACACGACCTGTCATGATATAATAGGAGTAAGACGCACACACAGCAAGTCAAACAGAAAGACAGTCAAAAGACATTGTACCTGTTCTCAGTTTGGTTGTCCAGGTTTACAAAGATGGAGGAGGTGGAGATGGTCCCCATGGAAGAGCCCTCGTAGAAAGACGGCGTGGCAGGGACCAGATCAGGACGCAGATACGAGTCAAACACTGCTGGAGAAAAAACACACACACACGCCTATGGTGTCAGTAAAAAAATAAAAATAAAAAAAACATACACACATTCACATATTTACCAATAACTTAACTGAGAAAAGAGCAGACACACACATGGCACTTCAACGAGATAAAAATACAGTACAGTACAGTATTGAGAAACAGGAACATGTGCCTTGTAATTTTGTTGTGCTTTTTATTGTAGAACGAAACTTAAAACAGGCCTAACATTTGAGACGGTAGGGCATGTACATTGATTTGGGTCATTTGATGAAATGGTTTTTACCGTTTGACTAAAGCTGCTGTATTGCTCTGTATCAACCTTATGCTTCAGAGTAGAACACATCTTCTCTGTAGTCTGCAAGACTAATTTAATATCCTTAAAGAGTAAGCTATTAGGAAATGACAGAATCCAAATTGCTTTATTGTATGGCTGGTTTTAGCAGTGTGAGACAGCTCTGACGAGAAAGAGGACGTGGTAATTTGACCCAGGACTTCCCTTTCTGCTCCACGGGCACACACCCTCATCTCTTCCGGTGTTGCGTTGGCCAATATTCATCTGTCACATCATATCCAAAGGTCAGAACAGCCGCTGAACTTCTTTATTGGTGACCACTGCTACTTGCACACTTTATCAATGGCCTGATTCATACGCTGTGACGTAACCCCACTACTCAGGTCAGAGAATGATAATGATGTCCCTAGAGATAGGGGAAGCGAGAGGAACACTGATAACACTACAAATCTCTGACACACACCCTATGCACACACACAAACATTGTATATGGAGGGCTGTTAATAACAGGATAGCTTCTGGCTTCTTTCTGGTAAGGTCACATATCAACCAGTGACAGGTTCTGCCCGGTGGCAGTGTTGGAGGAGAGCATTTTATAGCCAAACCTAATTGCCTGTTTATGGGCCACAAGTGCTTCTAAAAAGCCCAATCAAAAAAAAACTGAGGTTAGCTGAGGGTTGACATGGCAGATTAGGACAAAACAGAGAGGTGGTGAGGGAAACGTTAACATGGTGCGTTGGTGTCCCCACGACATCTCCCAGCCAGTTCTGTGAGGCCCTTCCCTTTTCATTTATTTTCCTAGTGAGGTGTATATGGGAGTTTTCCCTCGTTCTCATTGAGGGTCTGAGGTGTTTTTCATGTATTGTGTTAAAATGTTGCCGTGTGAAGCCTTCATTTGACATTTGACTTTAAATGCCAAGCACATTTACTGTACATGTGAGATCATGCTGCTGCTTTAGATCTCAGTTTAATGACTAGAGGCGCCGATCCAAACATCTCTAAGTGCTGTCAAGCATCCAAGTTACTATATGAAAAGAAATTAGATAGCCAGTGAAGCACAGGTTGCACAATCACACACAGTGAGGCTTTCCTGGAAAGTTCAGTGTGATCTGTGTTACAGTAAGCAGTGTGACCTGTAGCGTACCGTGTCCATCTAGACTGGCCAGACTGCGAGCTCCTCCCAGCCTGTCCCTCCTCTCCTTTTCCTCATTCTTCTCATCTGCCTGCGATGACAGGATCTCCTGAGAGGACGACTTCAGAGCTGGAATGGACGTGCGGGTCCTCTTTGAAGGGGAGAATCGAATAGCTGCGGAGCAAAAGAGTGTGTAAGTCGGGAGAACTTGAACGGGACTAAGAGGAGAGACAGTGAAACCCAGTAGAAATAGAAGGGGGATAATTGGAGGAGATAGGGAGAGAGACGATTATCCTGATTGTACCAATATTCATGCACAATAAAGCTCCAATCCTGTCCCCAAAATTAGCAGTAAAATCATCAAACTATTAAAACGCACAATGATCGTTACACAACTGTCCCCCAAGCCATTCCGCCTCCCAAGCAGAGCATGAAATGAAATCCTTTCACCGTCATCTCCCACTGACGAGACTTGGCGATGGTAATAGCACAGCTAAATCCTCAAATCATCACTGCAGCCATGTTAATTTTCACAGGGGGATCCAAACAGTTGCATAACAATGTGACTTCATGTGGTCTTGATGTGGAGATCCAAAACAGCAGAGCAGTGGGGCAACAGGGGGCTAAAGCTGTTGGATGTGTGATCTTATCGTGCTGTGCCCACATACTGACTCCCTGGCATTGCCTGCAGCCCGGCCCACCACTCAGTGGGTAAACATGAACTCGTTTCTTACTGCGGTTTAATGCTATTTATACAGAGGTCTTTTGAGGTTTCATGCTAAACGCAACAGAGACCAGCGAAATCAATCTGGCATATATTGATCTGCAATACGCTCCATGCCTGCTCGCTGTGAGGTTAGGGGATCGTTAAGAAGAGTAAGAGGAAGGATTAGAAGCATCATTATGTCACCATTACTTCCTGGACCAAAGGGGTGTGTTGATGTTGACCTATTTTATCCACCTCAGTGGCGTGTGTCTGTGTGTGCGCTTGAATGTGTGCATATGTAACATAACCTGACATGACGAATAACCCTCATCGCCGAAGTCCGTAATTCCCCTGAACAAAACACGGATATTTAATCCTAAAATTCAACCAAACTCCACATAACTGCCACCAATTCTCTGTGTGTCCCAACAGCTAGTTCAAGGGGGACGACTCCCATGATAATAGTGAAGAAAATAAAATGGTGTGGCTGATCTACTGTGAAATAATATTCCAACAAGTAACTGGAATGAATTCCCGTCAACCTCATGTGTTTACAGTGACACAGGAATCCCCCCCGGCGCAGCTATGGAAGACAATAAAAACTCTGAGGTAAGCATATCCTGTCCATGTCCACGTGGTTGCCACCTAGGTTATTTATGGTGTCAGCTAAACCATGCCACATTGGAGTGATTACAGATTTATCCTCTTTGGCAGCCCGCACAACCTCTTTCCCGCTCTCTCTCACCCCTTCCCTTGTTTTAAACATACTTGGCATGTGAGCTAGTTTAACTCTCACTCCCATGATTATCATCAACCTGCCAACTTACGCTGAGTCTTCCTGAAGACCCGTGTGCTCATGAACTTCAGGAAGCGATTGGCATAAAACCCCGGCCGGTGCACGGAGACGGAGTCCTGAGGACAGACAGAAAGGACATGGACACAAGACATTAACGTCACCAAAAGAATAGCTCATTCATAAAAGGCACTGGTGTCAGATTTGTGTGGCCTATCAACTTACGCCGTCGTACACCAAGGCTTTCCATGAGTGCTCCAACTTTTTAATGAACCTGGGGAGAAATAAAACAAAAGGCCTTGTCACAAATATGTCCACTTACGCAACAACTCCCCCTCTCTGCTGATCACACTAGAGATGCTTCCCCCTTGGCACAACACACACAGTTTTTTAACAGAATATATAGTCGTTTAAAGTTAGATCACGTTCAGCCTGATGGTTGGTCTTTGAATGAGGCTATCAGAAATATGATGGTATAAGTCGGGGATCCACCTCACCAGTGTGTGTGTTTGTGTTAAATTCTGCTTTGACCACTCAGGCTGACGATGATTTATGTGAACCTTTTAAACTTCTACAAGTTTGAAAAACTGATGAGCCAAAGGCTTCCTCCTCTTTTTACCTGACCTGCTCTCACTCTCTCAGGACACAAAATCAATGTGTGAATAAAGGAGACTGATAGGCCGCTGTGTCCACTTAAATGGTGTTGGATAGAAAATTCTTGAGTGCCCTGTTAGGAGCATGCCAGAGCGGCCTGTTGCTTTTTTCCATTAGTCTAGAGTGATAATTCAACATAAGAGGTTGTTTCGTAGCAAAAGTGTAGCAGTTTGTAAGAATCATGCCATGCCGTCACATTGTACCCTTGACTGTTACCGCACTGTTCTCTCTCTTGCTCGCTCTGCTGTTCCATACTGTATTAGTTGTTGTTGAGTTTCTAAAGGTATTTCACTTTTCAAGACTGAAATTGACACTCTTGTATTTTTGACAACATACAACAGGGTGTGAATGGGTCTCATGGCCCAAAGGATCATGAAACTCGCTCAGTGCATAAAGGATCATGTACGATGAATGCACCAATATTGGGGATATGAGATTTTCAAAGGACAACAACATTTTTATAATCTCATTTCATCTTATTTCATGTACCTGTATGACTGGAGAATATCTATGATACCCAGGAAGATGAGCAGCTTTTCCTCTTTGTGTGTTTTGGCAGGGATTCCTCCCATCCTAAAGCAGATAGAAGTAGACATGCAGTCAATGAATACATACTGTATGAATGCAGTCAGTCAGGAATATCAGCAAGTCACCGTCCTCCTTCTACTACTTACTGCAATGTTTGAAAAGCTGCCCAAATAAAGGCGGTGCACCAGGTGTTTGTAAGGACAGCGCTTTCATTTGCAATCATGTGTGTTGCAGTAAAGAGGCATAACAGTGACTGTGTTTGTATTTGTGTAGCTATGGTTATATCAGAGCTATACTGTTTACACTGGTTGAGTGTCTTGTGTATAAGGACATGATTGTATGACTGTGTGAGAGAGAGAGAGACAGAGTGTGTATGCCCAAATATGTGTGCATGTGTGTGTTCCCCCAGCTGAGCCAATTTACGTGTCGTCTGTGGTGAGGGCTTCGGCAGCCTTGCCGTCTCCCTGGATGGACTCCATGGCTGTGGAGTAGAGGACCCTCTGGCCCACGGGCCTCCTCCCATCACCCCCTCCCTGGCCCGGCTCGCCACCCTCCCTCTGGCTGTGGTCCAGGACGTGCACCCCCAGCAGCAGGCTGTAGTCCATGATCTTGAAGCTCTCCAGCACCTACAGGAAATGATGGATGTATCAGGATCCTCTCATTTAGACTTCCTCTGTACAAAACTGTCCTGTCATCAGATGGTTTAGTACAGTGGTCATGAAATTCAGTTTTTTTACAAGCGTGCTGTGCTGCTGCTGCACTGCTGCCCCACCACCAAGATCAACGGTTTGAAAAATCCCACATTTCTGCAATGACTATCACTGTACACAATCTTCCATTTGTAATAACAGGAAACAGTTATTTCATGTTTTCGATGACTTGCATTACAGAGTTGTTTAGGGGCTGAATACTGAAGGGATTATTCTCCTCCAACGAACTCCACCGCCACACCGGATGCTTTACCTTTAGCTCACCTACGGTAAATACGGCAACGTTATGAAATGTTCTGAGAAACACTTTCCTCTTCTGTCAAACACTTTCATCCCCCAACAGGCTTCAGCGCCTCAAAGACCAGAGAGTTAGCAAAAGGAAACCTCTGTCTAAACGACTTGAGCTAAATAAACAAGGTGTTTCTCCACAGTGAGCAGAGTGTTACACATTGACCTGTCTGAGGAGCCTTTCGCCCATTTTCCCAGGGTCTCTCCGACTTCATGTCTCCTCCTCTTAGCTGTCAGCCAGAACAGTCCCGTGACCAGAGAAGGAGAGAGAGAGAGAGAGAGAGAGAGAGAGAGAGAGAGAGAGAGAGAGAGAGAAAGAGTTGTCTTTTGTTAAAGGGGCGGGGTGGGCCTGGATCTGGGAATGGGGTCACGGCCACAGTCAGGTAGTCAGGCCTCTACTGGTGGGTGCTTATCTCATGACCAGAGATGAAGAGGTGTTTTTTCTTTAGAAGAGTTGTTTTGACACTCTCATTTTTAATGCAAATCTGACAGTTCCCTACTTTCTTTTAATTGGAAAAACAAGTCAAAACCCATCCGAGTCCCAGCACATCCTGTCAGTAGACTCCCTCCATTGGGCTGTCCATCGGTTTGCCTGCCTGCCTGCCTGTCTGCCAGCTTGTGTCTGTATGTGTCGCTCTGACCAGATATGATGAACTGTAAACAGGTTGATAAAAAGGAGGAAGGAGGAAGTTAAGCGGTTAAGGAAAGTCTGTCCTGACGAGAAAACGCCCCGAAACAACAACACAGTGACTAAAACTGCTGGAATGCTCATCATCACTGTCATGGAAATCCCTACAGGCCGCTGGGTTACTCTACAAATAACTTGTTTCCATGCCCTGTAGGATTAGAGGCAGTAAAAAAAAAAAAACCATCAGCATTACACTTAAGAGATAATGAAAGAGTCGTGACCTAGAATCCAGAGTAAACTCACCTCACCGGTTTTTGTGGAGACAGACAGTGTTTTGAAGCGAGAACCATAGTATAGGTCAAAAGCGATGACCTACACCTTTCCCTTTCGTTCTCTAGAATTCATTTGCAACACACAGTCAAAAGAGATACTGACACGACTCACTCTCAAGAGTCACAGTATTCGTTGTAAATCTATTTTGCATCTGTACTAAAATTGTCACTGTATGAACTTGTGGTGCTGCATAAATTGACTCCTTTCAATGGTGTGGCGCTTTGGAGCTCTTGTATGACCAACAGAAAACACACACACACACACACACACACACACACACACAAAATAGACACAATGACCAACTCAAACAAACACTTGGGCTTTTGTTCAAGCTTTGCCTTGTCCATATCAACGATTTGCATCCCTTCACTCAAACTCCCCCAGCCTATTCAAACAGCAGCCATTTTGAATAGAGCCTTACACACCAGGCTGCCCACGGAAGGCCATCACTGGGTGTCCTGGCCTCAGCTTTCCCAGGAAAACAATCAAACCATCACAGCACAAAGAAAACCACTGCATTTATCTGGCTGTTCGCATCAAGTTATAAGAAAGAAAGCATTCCTTCACGCAATTAGAAAAGTGCTGTTCATTGGTGTAGTAAAGAGTACAGGTAAAGAGAAATGGAAGTCATATCGCAGAAATAACTTTCTAACTTTATGTTCAGCACTGGAATAAGACTAGGATTTGTACTCCTTAGATGCAACAGCAGTACACGACTCTACAACTCTACTGGCTCCCTAACCAGGACAACCCTGTCCTCTGGTCTTATTTCCAACTGTGCAGTATTTTTCCAGTTAAATGACTTTGGGCGATGGGAGAGGATAATCCTAACACGGCCATAGTAAGTCCGCTTTTTCACAGCATCCCCTGTTCTTAAGCAAATCTTTGATGTTTTTCAGCATATTCAACCCCAAAGCACCCCCCATCCGTCTCTCTCTCTCTCTGTGCCAGTGGGGCTGTAGAGCTCCCCACCACTGCCGGCTGACGTGCCCCACTTCACTGTGACACTAATACACTGGGAGCTTTTGAAGACCGAGTCTGTCTGCTGAAACGACAGAACAGAGAGCCTCTTTACACTGCTTTCTGGCTCTGCTAAAGCACCGATACCAGTTATATGCTGACTCCAATTACAAACACGAGCTCTCTGCAGAGCTTCAAAAAAGTGAGCCTACATCCAGATGACATGCGCTGTTGTTCCTGCTGGATCAACTATCCATCCCTTGTGGTTATACAAACTACAGTATAAGCAGATCCTCAGATACTGATAATTCACGAGTACAACCTGCTACCAGATTACAGATCAGATAATAATTTTGGAACATGTGCTCTTAAACTTTTCAGATGTGAAGAAGCTAACACACTTTTATGAATGACAGTCTCTTTCTACAAGCTTTCTTGAGCAAAACCTGACATTACTTACAGAATAGTACTCTTCTTCTTCCTTTTTCCTTCCTTTTCTCTTACAAAGACTATGGATGTCCTTTAAATCAATGTAAATCAACTCAGAATACCTTTGGGGAACTCAGAACCTGAGAGTTACAGCAAATCCAGAGATTATATTCATATTATAACCATATAACAGTTTGCAGAGTTTCATATTTAATAGCTTACATAAAATCTTACAACACCGACAGTTACACGTAGCCTGTCTGTGTAACATACAGCTTTAAGCCGTGTCTTGTAGTGGATGTGGAGAACCTGTTGGAACCATGGCTGACTTTTGAGAGTCATGTCGGTTTGTATGTGAAATTGGATTAGGGGATTCCTGTTCCAAGAGTACTCAGATTGAGCTCTGTGAGTATCTCCATGTACTTCAGCCTGGGTTGAGATCTCCATTGCCAAATATGTGCTGTGGGCAAAACTGTCATAACAGCTTGGCACCGCCATCAGCATCACTATCGTCATTATGTCAGTTTCCCAGACAGCTGCTGCACAGTAACAAGTATTACAACAGGGACAGGATGCTGTACTCTGTTACAAATCCAACACACACACACACTCACAGAGTCAGCGAGAATACCAGAAACACTCTCTCTCTCCCTCTCTCTCCCTCTCGCGCTCTCTCTCTCTCTCTCTCTCTCTCGCTCTCTCTCGCTCTCTCTCGCTCTCTCTCGCTCTCTCTCTGTAAAGCTCTACATGGATTATTTATGTCTTCAGTTGTTTTGGCATTTGGAGAGTATCAGGGGAGCTGCACCGTAATGGAGAGAGGGAAGGACAGGGAAGACCAAAAAGGAAGAGTGCGTATCCTTCATTTCCCTGGAAGTGTCCCACATAGCTGAGATATCATCCGCTACCTTCTAACCTCTGTCCTCATCCTACCATCTCTCTGCTTTCTGCTTCACCTCTGACCTTCTATATTCCTATTAAAAAAAGCTCATGCACCTTGAAGCAAGTTATCAGCTTCTATTGATGAGGCGGGTGGGCCACCAAAACGAAATTCATTTGGTTGCAAGCAAGTTTTCGTGTCAAAGTCAAAAATGATGAGGACACTTCCTTTTCCCTCTTTATTTCTCGACACCTCATTGACTTCCTGACTGCAGCCCCTTACCCCCTCTGTCAGCTCCCTTCTGTTGCCCCCTCTCCTGTTTTTTAGCCCTGCAGCGTTCTCCTGGGCGCGAGGGCTTAGCTGCTTACTCATGGAAACAGACAGAGATTCTGCTTAGAGGGCACTTTGTTTTCCCGCTCAGGAGGCGAGGGCAGAAAGCCATGACAATAACAAACTAAAGAGTACAGAGTCTCTAACAGCTGCTGCTCAACAGTCTCACTTACATATATACAGACACACACCAGCACCCACACATGCACACAATGCAAACACACATATATACACGCGCAATGGGCGCGCGCACACTCACACACAGGGTGTATGCTTTTCAGGCGCTGCATGACTGTAGTATCTGTGTGCATGTTTGTGCAAGGGTATGAGTGTGTGTGTGTGTGTGTGTGTGTGTGCGCATGTGAGTGTGTTGCCAGCTTAAACATTAAAGAAGCACTGAGTTAGCAAGAGGAGAGGATGTCATTCTGGCTGAAATCTGCTTAGCAAAACATTTAAAAGAAAACATTTAAGGAAGACAACGTTCAGAAAACATGTCCAGAGTCAGCATGGCGGTTAACGACGAGAGAGGCCAAGTTCTACCACGGTCACACCCTGAGATCAGCTTGTGTTCCTCTTGATTTCTGAAGGATCAGCTCTTCGTTGGGACCACAGCTACCATTTTTTTTTCACCAGGTTCTCCCGAAAGCTGCACATTTGTATTAAACACCACCTGCCCACCATCATTTGACTTGACTTTGAGTGTTATGCCGGTACTTCATGAAATGCTTTTATGGGACAGAGGTGCTAGTCCAAAAAGTGAAAATGTTCAAAAATATGTAGATTTAAAATAAACCAAAAAAACCATTTTTTTAAAAAAGACTCCTGAGAAAAGGGGAAGGTATGAGTGAGCAAGAGGCTGGGAGAGGAGGTAGGAGAGAGATGTACTGAGTGAGAGAGGGAGGAGAGAGTCATTTAAATCTCCCCCTTCATCGCTGCCTCTCCACTGAAGAGCAAGCTAGTTTAGTAAATAAACGAAAGAGTAGTGAAGGAGAGGAGAAGAGAGGAGGAGAGGGCCGGTTACAAGAGCGAGAGGCTGGCAGAGTAGGAGAGAGGTACTCAGTGAGAGAGGAAAGAGAGAGTCGGGCCTTCAAGGCTTCAAACAGCAGGGCCATTTTAATCTGCCTCTCCACTGGCAAGTCTCCACTGAAGAGCAAGCTAGTTTAGCAGTTCAGTGGTCTCCCAAAGACGAATCACCATGAAAACAGACAGAGGCACACGCACATACATAAGCGGCAGACAGTTACCTAACAGGCCCTAAATATACGCACAGCATCACGCTGTTCATTACAACTAACTCCATTCCATGCGTCATCAATCGCAATTTGGCAATGAAACCATCAAGGTTCTTGTATTCCCACACACTAAATTCGAAACAATTAAGCTGAAGCTTGTGCAATGGAAGTCGTTAAGTTGTTAGCTGAATGGTGCCATGCAGGGTTGCCAGGTCTGACAGGTTGGCAGGGCCCAGCAGGAACTCTGGCAGGAAGTCTACCTTCCTGGTCTCTGTGCCTCCTCTCTGCTCTCTGATAGACTCATCCACACACGGAGCCACATGCAGGTCGGATCCCAGATTGAATGTCAGAGTGGAGGGCCCTTGGGGTAGCTGTGTGTGCGTGTATGTGTGGGTTGTGCATTCGCTGTATGTCAAGCGGAACAAACAAGATTACAACACAGGGGGCTTTGGGTAAGAAGTACTCCACGGCCTACTCTAAACCCAATCATTAACCAGCCACTACCAGTGCAAAAAGAGAAATCAGTGTCTTGAGGTCACACTATCATCTCCCACATCGCCGTTTACTTTGTCCCTATAAAGAAGGACGGGGTAGAAGTGTCACTATGAAGCATTTGAGCGTGGGATCCAAACTAAAAGATTTACTGCACAGTTTCACAATGGCCATGCCATCTTTACCGAATGTTTCACTGTTTATCAAGCTATTATTAGTGTAACCAGTCGTACTGCTGTTTACAGGCTCAGTGGTTCAGAGTTTTTATTTTTCAAGCACACATCCCTTAGGCCTAGGGACGATAGTATACCAATTATTGTTGTTATTCTAGCCTTCTCTCTGGCAGACATGAGGTTAAAGCAAATAAATTCAAGAAGTTGACATAACCTTTAATGGAATGTCCTCAGAAATGTCATGTTTCTTTTCCTTTCTTAAAGTCCAGAGGCGTGTTCGTCACCTGTGATACAATATGCTAAATCATTCAGGCGACTTGTTTTGTGTATAGCCCATTTTGTATCTTGTAAAAACAATAAAGCACTGGTGGATCACTAGAGCGCGGCTTGTCTCCCCTGTTTAACAGTAAGCCACTCCACTAGACTGGCCTCTGAAACAGAGAGGAATGCTAGCCTTAGACTGGAGGCCTATCTTTGGACCGAGCTCTAAGTCTCTCGTGCTACCAGGATCATGTCTTAATCACATTCAGTGTTTGGAGAGCTGTCATGTGCTGAAACACAGCAGCATAGAGAAGGCAGGACAGAGCATGTGGCGGTGAGGAGCTACAAGCTAAGAGCTTAAACTGAACACGGTGGAAACACGCCGCACCCCCACCGTCAGACAGACAGAAAGTACTCAAAACATCTTGTCCAATCTAAGATGCACACACACTGTACTGAACTCGTATACGATGTGGTAAAGATAGAGATGCATGTGTGAGTGTGTTTCCACAATCTGTTACGTGAATGAATGGGAGAGGTTGCTGATTTCCCAGTTACATCGCTTCACTTTGGTTTATTCCAGTGGCAAATAATCTGTACCCTTCCTGACTTCTGATATAGCGTATGACCTAATGTCCATGTGCGGTGATGCCGTGCACAGATTTAGGGAAGGAATGAACGCGTGAGAGTCTGGGTTAGTAGAGTGTTGGATTTTTCATTTGTTTTTATTTTTAGATAGTTTTCAACATTTATTTTTATTTCAATTTAATTCATTTAGTTTTATATTTAGTTGTAGTTGTAGTTTTAGTATTGTTGTAGGGGTGGTATCATTTAAAGGTCTAATGATAGAGGTTCAGAACAGGTATTTTGTGTATGTTTGCAACAGGTATTTGTCAAGAGATGGCCATACCGATAGGGCTCTTACAGGAATCATGTCTAATCTGATAATGTCGGTACTTCCTTTATTGCCTTCTTCCTTTATGAAATAATGCTCACTTTATTGTTTATTTACTGACATGACGTTGCTGTTTCAGAGGCAGCCCTCCACCTACCCGACAGTCTCTCTGCAGGGTCTTCATCAGGTTGTTGTACGTCTCTGCATCGAAGTACAGGCCTTCGTGCATATCCTGGAAGTCCAGGTCTTTGTAGGTAGGACAGGCCTTTTCCCTCTCCTTCCTGGATGCTCGTCTCTTGTAGGTGGATCCCTTCAGGTCATATTTGTAGTGCATCTTGACAGAACGCGGCAGCACGTTGTTCATCACCACCAGTCGGATGTTGATGCCTCCAGACTGGATGCAGTACAGCCCGTAGAACTTCGGCAGCAGCGTACGTGGGTTCTGGTTCAGGTTCTGTTGGGTGGATGGGTCCCGCAGATAAGAGCATAAGTCAAGTTGTACTGTGTTGCCAAAGTAATGGTGAGCAGCATCAAAGTGTCATAGACATGGATTAGGCATCATCCTAATAAGTTTGGTCGTGAACATTATGTGCTGAATGCCACAATTACAGTTATGAAACACACACACACACGTAACCGTTAATACAGTAACTGAAAACTGTTCAAGGACTATATTGCATGGTGAAAGGATAATAATAATAATAATACTACTCCTGTGTACTGATGAATGGTCATTTATGGAACATTTATTGTCTCTTTTTATTACAATGGTGTTTTATTGCCATTTTATAGAAGCTGAGTATGGTAAATGGATGGTAAATGGACTGCATTTATATAGCGCTTTTATCCAAAGCGCTTTACAATGTATGCCTCTCATTCACCCATTCACACACACATTCACTCCGATGGCAGTGAACTACCATGCAAGGTGCTGCCTGACCATTGGGAGCAATTTGGTGTCTTGCCCAAGGACACTTTGACATGCGGACAGGAGGAGCCGGGGATTGAACCACCAACCTTCTAATTAGAGGACGACCCGCTCTACCTCCTGAGCCACAGCCGTCCCTAGTATGCCTACAACCAGTTCGAAAATCAATTGTACCATTGGAGGTGAAGGGGGTGTTAAAATACTGAAGTTAATGGAATGGTCATACCTATGACACCTATACAGACGATCCACATCACCCTGTTATCATAACCTAAAGGCGTTTTGACATGTGCATCAAGGCTCAGTGTTGTGTCACTATAACGTTCATCCTTTTCATACTGCTATAGCATCTAGTGACTGAGCTCCTGGCCTTCCCTCACTTTTAACCACCAATTCATCACTCGCTGGTGGGATCCAGCACATATGTTGAATTAACTTTCCTCATCACCCCGGGCCTAGAGATAGTCCTCAGTGATTTCAGGTGCCTCACCATGTAGTATCCAGGTAGTAATCTCTGGAGAAACTTGGCCTCTTTGTGGCTGACGGTTTTAATGATGAACTCATCATCACTGGTTAAGTAGAAGAGTGAGCCGCTGGCTCCCGGGTTGGACAGCTCGATCAGAGGCTCATTAACCAGGGAGTACTGAGGGAAAACCAGAAAACAAACTACTTTAACATTACACAAACATGAAGGAGAAGACTTTATGACACACAAACAGCATGGATATGCCAAAACAACATGAAAACACCAATTGCTAAAAGTTGATCTAGAAAACACAATAAAAACAAGGAATCTACACCACAGACATCTGTTGTTTGTTCTGTGTTGAGAGGAAAACAGAATAGTATTTGAGTCAACACACACACACACACACACACACACACACACACACACACACACAGAAGCCTGAATGAAAAGTCTGTTCTCACATTGACAACAAGGAGGCAATCAACTAAGGCATGTGTGTGTGTATCTAAGGACATTCATCAACACGTGCACACACACACACACCTGCTTTCATCAATTACGAGCACAACGGCTTTCATTGCTTCCATGGAACCATTCATGGCCTTTCCACCACACGTGTTTCTAAACTAGACAGACATCTGAAGCCTTATAGAAACCAGTCCCATGTGTATCTGCGTTCACACACACACACACGCAACTTTAGGGGACGAACGGAGAACAGAACAACCTTCACATGTACAAGCATTGGAAACCTCCCAGCGCCTTATGGAAGCAACATGGTCGCAGGTTAGGAGAGAGACTGGAGACATTCGCTCACTCCTCCAGAGACTCTGCCTGATGGCCGTCTGCAGTCACGTTGAGCTGCCAGCACAAACACATCCGCAGTTTATTTGCATTTGCTTTCAGGAACCCTGCGGCATAGTGCGCGAGTGTGTGTGTGTGTGTGTGTGTGTGTGTGTGTGTGTATTCTCTCTTTTAATTAGACTCTGCTGTGGCCTCTGCCTGAATGAATTCACAATCACCTCAAGGACACCAATCAGGAGTACATCCTCTAAGCTCCTGTGTCTCATGTCAGCCCCCCTCTACTGCCTTGGAGTTACATTTTATCTCTGTCTCTCTTCTAAACCTTTTGTCTTTCCGATTCAAAACAAAAATGCAGCTGGCAGGATTTTGAAGGCCTTGAAGACAGATGGAAAATAGGAAACACGATTAGACAAAATCTAATTTTTGTTCCAAGCAAGAAGCCTAAGCATTGGATAAGTATGAGTATGATGGTGAGGTATACTCGTGTGCACGTATACTACATGTGTTGAATGGAACAGTAACATAGCTCTACAAACAACAGCCTATGAATCTCTATCTTTCTATGTACACATGTTAGCAACAGTAGGGTGATGTGAATGCAGTTTGCTCTGATTGCTCGTTCTTTGAACATCCTGAGTGATATTAGTGGTATTAGTCATGAAGGGGTTACATCAGAATATTCCCAGAATATTCTTGGATTGAAATCCGGTCCAGGTCGTCCCTCCTCTCTCTCCCAGTCTTTCCTGTCTCTCTGTCCTGTCCAAAACAGGCAACAAGCCCAAAAATCTTTAAAAAAAGAAAAGGATATTCCCAGACACAGACAGAAACACGCGCACAAACAAACACCAAAATGGCTCTGTACACAAAGTCTTTGTACACAACAGGGTCTGAGAGAATGAGGATCCCTTCAAACACAGTGCTGTCTCTCTCTCTCTCTTTCTCTCTCTGTCTCTCTCTCTTTCTTTCTGCTGGGAAATCAGGGAATCATCTGGTGATTTCATTCAGCATGGGAGCCAATTAAAGCCCTCGTAATGAGGAAATGCACAGTTAGCTCAATTATTACCTCCAATGCCTTCACCTCTCCAGTGTTCGGCCTTCTTTTCATCCTCCCATGCCCTCTTTCCCCTACACAGCTGGGGTGTGACATTACCAGTCCCGCTGCGCTATAAAAACCATGATTGAATTCCTTCACAATAAAGCAAGAACTGAGTTGGGATATGAGAGGCCATATGGTGGGAACTGGTTCATCTCAGGCTATTACCTCTTCATGGGTGACATATTATTGCAACCCATTTAAATAAGAGCGTGTTCTTAATTGACCTGCTTGGCTAAATAAAGGGTTACATGAATGGGAGGAAATAGGCCGCTTCCTCCATCACACTGGGTATGTTTACATGCACACAATACTCAGGTTACTTTGAATAACCAGATTAAGGTCATAGTTCAATTAAAGCATTGACAATGACACGATTTCCCCCAATAACCTGAAATGACATGGATTTATTTGATAGTCAGGTTAGTTTACTCAGACTTACCCTACTAAGGCGTTAATATGAGCATTGCCTTAAACAGAATATCGGTTCATTGGTGTGCATGTTAACATACCCAATGATTGTGACTGAGTGGGTGTCCAGGTGCAGGTAAGGACCATGCCTGTCGAAGGGCTAGTAGCACCGTGTCAGGTCTCAACCGGACCCGACAGGGCTCAGTCTTACCAGGTAGTCATCTGGTTTGATCCCGAACAGGTCCCTGAAGTAGCGGAACGCCAGCGGGGCGTAGGTCTTGAAGCGGAAGTCTGGGTAGTGATGTGCTGGTGTCAAGTTGCTCCCCTCACTGATGTTGGTGATCAAGAACCAAGCACCGCCGAAAACAATAACACAGAATGGTACATTAGATAGAGGATGAGAATGAGGGAGTGCAGAGAAAACCTTTAATATCATGGTGAAAAATAAGATTTCATCAACACCTAATATTCGTGCCTGGGCTTCTAGGCTATTCACTTTAAGCGTATCAGTAATGTGACCCACCTCTGAGTGACCAGACTTTAGTAAAGTCATTTATGGGAACCCAGATTAATCGGTATTGTAATGACAAACTGGCCTGTATTGAGTTCCAGGCCTGGAGACAGAAGATGGCTCTGATTACGAGGTCTAAACAATACCAAACGGCACTACTGCAACACATGACACTATCGCTCTGGGAGAGAAAAAGGGAACAGCAAAAAGAAAAAAAAACAATAACCCAAATTTTTGTTGGGTTGAATGTCCCGTGAGACCTGACATTCTCAGACTGGCACAGCTCTCAGTCAGACTGACCCTGTTTCGTAACCAACCTGCGTCCCACCCAGACATCACGGCACAGCAGCAACAACGTCTGATACGGTTAGGCGTGAGTCAGCTTTTAAGTCTTTCATCAAATAACGGCACATTTGAATGAATCTCATTCATCCTAAATCTTTCAGAAGTGGGTTAATGAAGGTTTTTGTTTCCCGGGGCACCTGGAAATCTAGTTCATATTTTGAGGTTTTGGATTGTTTTCTGGGGAAGGAGGCTACGGTGTTGTTATGTACTGGTGTTGTGTTGAGAAATGGGATACAGGCAACAGTCTGGCCCCGCTGTGCAACACTATACCTGTGATTACTCCTGAATGAAATGTGACTGCACTGTTAAGTGTGTGTGTGTGTGTGTGTGTGTGTGTGTGTGTGTGTGTGTATGTGCAAGAGTTAGTATCTACAGCTGCACAGCTCTGTAGTCCATGATGGTAAAATGGGCTTCACATGGGAACGATTTAGAAACACACATCACCTGTAAATGTTTCATTCAATGTACTCTGAAAGCGTGTGTGTGTGTGTGTGTCTCTGCCTGCCTGCCTGCCTGCCTGCATGACGATGCATATTTGTTGTGAGAGAAACAGCATGTTGTGAAGGCGTGGGAGTCACAAAGCTCTCTTAAATTTCCAGTCATCCAGAACTACACTGACAGGACAAACTACACTGAAAAGGAAGAGGAAGATCAAGAAGAGAAAGAAGAGAGGTGGTGAGAGATAAGAGAAGCATCTGAGAGCTCTGTCGCTCAGCCATGCTCTCAGGGTACTGTCTTTTGTCTAGTGGAAGAAAGAGAGGGGTTGTGTTTATGCACTATTACAGAACAGCTAAAGAAAACAGAGACGGAGAGAGGGAGTCGGTTAGATCAGATGCCAGACATTACTTTCCTCCTCGATGAGTCATGTTGCCGTGATCGGTTTATTTCATTCGTCTTTCCTCGGTGAAAAGAAAAACAATAACGGCTTTCTCTTTATTTTGACATTACGTGGAAAGACAAAGATTAAGGATGATTTTGTACTTCACTGTCTCAACAAGCCATCGCAGGTTATTCAGTGTAAGGCCTGCACCTAGACAGGAGTAATATGTGGTTGTTGCTGAGGAACATGATGGTGACAGGTCAGTGCGTGAGACAAGACTAGTTTGCATAAACCATACAGACTTTGCATATCCTGGTGCTCCATCTGATAGAGAAACCACAGACAGCATTTCCTGGTAGGACTCTCCCATTCTCTTTCTGAACATTAATTAAAGACTGGAATGATCCATGAATGTAGGCGGTATAGAATAAGAAATAGTCAAGTCCTTTTTCTAGACTATGACTGATTTTCATTTGTAGAAATCCAAAATATGAATCATATTTCAAAATGACATCAACCCATTAATACAGTAAATAGCAGAAAGTATCGGTGGGTGTGGGCGCACGCACACATTAATTATATGCTTATAATTGCTGTGGACGCTGGGCAGTGCTCTCAGGCTGCAACTGGGCAGTGTTGGCGCCTGCATGGTCCCCTAGTCCTACGATGACGTTGACTGAGCTGCCGTCTGCTGCGATGACCAACATCAGATCTGGATTTCCCACCCAAATAAACCTTTAAGCACTGTGTATACACTGCTTGCCCAAACTCGGCATCTATTGCACGCCCGACCGTCCTAGTAGGGGGATCCCTCTCTGAGTAGCCCCTCCTGAGGTTTCTTACATTTTTTCCTAAAAGGTTTTTGGGGAGTTTTTCCTTGTCCTCTGTGAGGGTCCAAGGCTGGGGGATGTTGTGTACTAACCTTGTATTGTTTTCACACGTTGGGCACTGTGAAGCCCATTAAGACTGTAACAGTGATTAAGGGCTATACAAATAAATGTGATTTGATTTGATGTACATATGGACGTATGAGACAAACGTTCACAGAATTCCTGGGTGTACTGTTACGTAAAATATTTCTTTAAACTGATGTCGTGAGAGAGTGACGTATGTTTTGCACTCCAGCAGTAAGAGGCACACAGTAAGCTGATTTCAAGCTTCTTGGCAGGATAATCCACTAGAAAAGTTTTATCCATGCATCATGACTTAGACTAGCAAATTCACATTGATGATAAATGATGATGGTGGCGGTTTCTGGTAGCAGCGTCATTTCTTTGGAGTGGATGTTATAGTTCATGTTCATTGCCATGTGGTTTCCATTGAAGATGAAACACAGAATAGTTTTAACCTGCTTCATACAAGACCCAGACATATTTCCATTCATTTGCAGATTGAGGGATTGTAGCAGGGCAAGAGCAGCTAGTTACCACCTAATCTGTCTTTATGAAGCAGCTCTCTGATTCACTGCCTCTTGATGTCCAATAATCTTGGGTTTATTTAAAAGTCTTCCTGTTATGTTTGAGTGCTAAATACTTCAGAAAATGCATAAACACATTTTATATGTAATTCACAGGCTCATGCTTAAATATGAATACATAGTTTATGTACATTAAATGAGTGAGTAAACACAATAAAGCACTGGCCTGGGCAGAAAGACGCTCTCCACCACATAGAAGTCTTGCATGAGGACATCTCTGTCAGGCTTGGAGGTCAGATTGCCCACCGTGTAGCCAATACCCAGCTGAATGGCCCCCTTCAGAGCTGAGGACGTGGTCTGGATGGGGGAACAGAGAACAAAACACATTAGGCTACCATATCATATATATATATATCATACTATATCATATATGGTGTTATTATCACATACTGTATTTGACATAAATATGCAGGAGCAATCAGTAACTGCATCGGCATCAGTAACCGTTGTATGAGGCCTTCTTCTAATTCTAGTCTGAATCACGAGGATTTACAGACTGGAGTAGAATTTACACGTCAAACTGTGACCTATTAGAAGGCATCAAAACTGAGAAAACAAGCAATATACCTAGATGTTTAGAGAACATGGCTTCTGTGCAGTACAGTTTTCAGCCCATTTTAATCCCTGTGACAGAGTGCACATAAAACCCAGAGCTTTTCACAGGTCGGGACACAAACATACTAGTACGCTTGTCATCTGGGTAGCCACCTGAAACAGACCTCTGGCAATTTTGTACCACCTATACAGTGGTAGCCACTGTAGAAGTCCTTACAATGGTTACATGTGTAATTTAGGAAATGCTTCCGTAAGCAATGACGTCTGGAGTAAACAAAGATTACTCAAAAAAACAAGTGTGACGAGCACTTGACTGGTCTCTGGCAGCCGGCCCTGGCAAGGGTCAGAACATTATGTACTGTAGACATTTATAAGGACTCATGTGACTCGGGCTGAAATGTGAAGGACTTTTGGACTTCTTGGCTTTAAACAGCAGCAATCCAAAACAAACATTATGGAGGCAGATACACAGTCGCAAATAAAACCACGCCAGAGGACAGCGAGGAACTTGTATATACTTCTTGTATACTTCTTACCTTCTTGTATGTTTTCTCTCTGCTCGAGGTCCAAGGCCCTCCCATCCCATTTTCCGTTGTGGTTGACATCTGACAAAGTAACAGAATAAAGACTATGAAATAAAATTACTTTGATGAAGTCATTATGTCATTATGAGACATAATATCAACACAACCACATTTTGTTTCTTTAACTTTCATTTCTATCTCCCAAGTCTCTGCAATAACCAAGCACCAACACCAGTTCTGTGTGCATCATATAATTATTGTCACAAGCGTAATGCTGTTCGATTAGCCCCTTTATAGAGACCTGGCTATCTGTGGTCTCAATGTATCAACCGCATCTGTGGAAGACGCATTTTACATTTGTCACTTCTGACTAAGCTACATGCGCGGGATGTACTGGATAGCTGTCAGTGAAGGGAAATATGTGACTACGACTTAAGTGAAGGTTGCGATATAAAACCGATGAGTTTTATATTACTTTATGACTTTGGTGACCGAAATGCCAGAAATATTCTTGGGGAAGAATAAAAGAGCGTAAACTTGCCTTGCTTAATAAAAAGCTGTGCCAGAGCAATAGAGATCAGGGCCACATCGCTTGGTCATCAGGTTGAGCAAACATCAGCGGGTTTGGATCTGTCGGGGGACGCAGAAAGAGTCACAGTTACACAGTGAAAGAACAGGACAACAAGTGCTCAGGAGCTTTGATGTGACAACTTCAAAACATACCAGAAAATCCTCACCGGAAAAGATTAGATTTCCTAATTAACGGAGATACGCTTGTATGTTTTCATTATTGAAGCCATTTTAATTCCATCGCTCTCCTGATAATTACTGCCTGATAGGAAAGGCAATTTAGTCTATTTCAAAACTCTGAATGATGAATTGGCTTGGAGCAAAAGATCTCTGCTTTGACAATCACTCATGACTCATGGAATGTGTGTGTGTGTGTGTGTGTGTGTGTGTATAACAATCCCACCTCTCCTCATTAGAGTCTTGTTTGGGAGAAGCAATTCCCTCCTGACTGTCACTTCAACTCTTGACAAATCACACTGTACAGCACACTGCAGTCTTAAACTTGCTTGCACCCTCCTCCTCCTCCTCCTCCTCCTCCTCATTCACTCCAAATTGTAAAGCTGTGCTAAGGTGCTTGTGTATGTGTTTGTGTGCCATCGTGTGTGTTTATGTGCACGCCTGCATGTGTGTGGTTGAGGGGGCAGCTCATAAAGCACACAGGGCGGCTGCAGGTCCTCAGTGTGTGTGAATGGGGTGGTGTAATGGGCCCTAGCCCTGGGGCTGAAAGTGACCTGCTGCTGCTCGGCTCACACCAAATCCTTACTGAGCCACAAAAACACCACCAGTCTGTCTCTCCCTACAGCTCCCTCTCCTGCGCTCCCTCCCTCCCGTGTTCCGCAAATTTTACTGTACCTCCCTCCACCTCCCTCCCTCCCTCTCCTGTTCTCTCCCCACTGTCCATGTTGCTGCAGAGGAAATCTGAGTGAGTGACATAAGAGAAAGAAACAAGGTCACAGGAGTACAAGCTTTAGAAAAATATTGACAAAAATTGTGTGATAACCTCCGTCAAGCCTGCAGTAGCCCCACCACCTGCATATAAATGCACCTGCAAGCCTTGAATGTTACACAACCTCTTCCTGCTTCCTCCTCTAGCAACCAATCATCATCTCTGTCCATGATCAACCTTCACATCCAATCAGAATCTATTGTACTGAGGCTATGCAGCTCTCAAGTGAAGAAAAGTCATGTACACGCCTGCATGTGGGGAGACAAAGTGCTAAATTTAGATTAATGACGTCAGTGACCTGTTGCTAACGGTGGGTAGCTCTCACTGATACCTGTGAGAAAGTCTCTTAAAGTCTACCTATCAGCTGCAACCACAAAACTCAATTATAATACTGTATATTGTAAGTAAGAGGCAAATTATCCATGAATTATTGGAATATAGCTTACACACACACACACACACACACTAAGTCAGACACAATGAATGTAGCAGACACGAAGCTCTTATCTCCAGACTGGGTCCTTATCTGCGTACCAGCTCTTCAGTTGCTATAAACACAGAGACAACAGCAATACAAATGCTGACTGGGAGCCCATCTCACGACACACAAGGGCAATAGAAAGTAGAAACTGTTTTTAAGCTGTTTGTCTTTGTTTGTGTGCATTATTTAGAGCTTCTCAATCACCTTCAAGAGTATATCCAGTCTTTGGTGTTTCCCCCCAAGGGAGTAAAATCACGTTCATGCCATACAGCCGCTGTGGTTTTAAGCCATGCGAGCAGAGTTTCATATAGTAAATAAATCCATCTGCTCATTACATCGTACAGTCAGCAGGCAACCATGAGCTGCTTCATCAGAAATTAATCTGAGTACTGTTCTTCACCACTGAGTAATGACGCGTTGATCCACCTGACCCAATGCATTGTAGAGGAATGTTAATAAGCTGGAAGGCCTGTCTGGCTCTCGGCTCGGCCCCAGTCTCAGTGTCATTGTGAAGGGGATTTTAGGGCTGGTCTCTCTGTCTCTCTGTCTCTCTGTCTCTCTCTCTGTCTCTCTCTCTCTCTCTCTCACCTGACCCCACAACCCAGCCAGCCGGTGCTCCAACAGACCATTTCCAGAACAATCCATGAGAGGCCCACAGCTGCAGGACTGTTGTTCACCTCTCAACAAAGAAAGGTGGATGAACGGACAGATGAACGGACAGAGATGGATGGATGGATAGATGGCCCGTGTTCATAAGTGCCGCTCATCCTCGTCAGTCCCTTGTGTTAACATAATAAAATGAAAACTGAAAGCACTAGTACACGCAGGGTACCATGGAAAATGAAACCTGTAAGTTATATAAAAAGAGACCTTTCACATTTTTCAGAATTACATTACTGGGTGCCACAAATTCCAAAGTGCATTGGGTCAAGCCAATAACCCTGATGTGGAGCAGACAGGGGATGTGTTGTGGTCTGGATGAGAACCGAATGGGTAAAATGATACAACCGATCAATAAAACACAGAGACACCGCACTTTAAGGACTCTTAGGTGGACAACAACCACACAGAACTGACCTAGCAATGCCTTAAAGGTAAAAAATAACATATATTTGTGTGTGTGTGTGTGTGTGTGTGTGTGTGTGTGTGTGTGTGTGTGTGTGTGTGTGTGTGTGTGAAACTGAGGCAAAGTGACAGAAAGATTGCCTGCATCATTAGTGAAATCTAACATGGAGAAAGGGGACTGTTGAAACTGCAGCGCTGTGTCTGAAAAGCAGAGAATTTCTCTCGAATGAGGAATTAAAAAGATGAGGCAGCACTCTGACTCAATCTACATTTCACACAATTGTCAAGGTAGGAATTTACACACATGCACACACACACACACACACACACAGTAAGCTGTCCAGTAAAAGGGTACAAGAGAAAATCGTCACAACAACAAAGTTTCTTGGCAAACTTACCTCAACTTGATACAATCTCACAAATTGTCACATGCTCACATATTCTCTCTCTCCACCAGTCTCTCCATTCCTCAACCACTCCATTCCCTTCTCCACACCCACTAGTCAGAAACTCCACCACCCTTCAAACAAACACTCTAGAGTGCAGATCAAACACTGGCTCTCATGCCATGCCTCCTCCATGGTTTCATTGATATTACCATGGGTGTCAGTCTGCCTCTGTGGAAGTCAAACTGGAGCCAGACTTGGCAAGGAAGGATGTTGCTGAAAGCAGAACTGGGTCTCCCCATACAATGAAAATGCAGGCTCAGTGAACATGAACTGTGCAAAACTAATAAAAAAAATATTTCTTTATTGGTAATAATAATGAAGGCAGGAACTAGACAGATCAATCAATACATCACCATCCACTTGATAGGCACAGCACACAATTGGTTTGGAAACGGTGCATAACATCAACAGGCATAGAGAACATTTGTCCAGTATCCATTTAGTTCCTTAGGTTAGCCCCAGTGAAATCAAAAACGCTTTCCCTAGGAAGACCTAGTACTGTGCAATCCATGACAAATGTGGAACAGCAATTCCCGCAGACGATCAAAACAATCTAAGATCAATCATCTGATCCCAGATCAGGGATCAGAGTCGCAGGGCATTCAAAATGCAAATTAGAAAACTCGAGACAAAGAGCTCCTACAGCCTCTATCACCAAGAGACACAAGTACTACACATAGGTTACTTTGACCCGCTTTGCTTTGGTCCCCAGATACTATTGGATTACTGCAGCAGATTGGAGACATAATGGAGAATCAATAGCAGTGCAGAGGGTTGAGGACTGGACTGCTGGGTCTTCATGACCTTCACAACCCCCGACTGTGAGATGTTAGATAAGCACAGATATCTGGATTTGGATGGATACAATCAAGAAGATGCATGGGGCGACAGCTTAGCTGGGCCTGCAGGGGATCTGCTTCATCAGTTTAACTGCGCTGATCCTGGACTATGGCTCAAATCTCCTCCCTAGGAAAATGAAGTCTGATAACATTTCCTGACCATTCATTTTGTCGTTTTTATTATTTCTTGTCATGAAGTCTCATTCCAATATGTAAAAACACACTATATTTCAGAACCAGAGTCAAATATACGGAGATAAATTGTATACTAATAAACATAAAATGATAACTGTCTCCAGACCAGACGTAAGGCTGTGTTGTGGCAGCAGCTCGCTGAAGTCGCGGGGCTCCGGTCCTCACCCTGCTGACACCCTTGTGTAAATGCTCTTTGTTCATGGCTTGGCATTGGTGCTACACTCCCCTAATTGGATCCACTGACAGAGTGATTACACAATTGGCTTAGTTGGAACAACCATGTAAAATAGTTGCTTCTGTGAAATGTGTGATGTTCTGTTATGAAACACGCTGCTGGGAAACAGAGTCACATCTATGGTACATTAAGGCATCTAAGGTCTGGGCTCCTGCACCCTAGCCATGCAGGACAGATCAGTCCAACAGACAGCCATACACAATCAAATGAAGTCCTCCCCCATCTCGAAACATTCTGATTTGTCCCCCAGCTGTTATGGATATTTCAAGAATGTCTGTGTATCGTTTGCAGACAAAGCGTAAGACAGGCAGAGGGACTGCGCTAGAAAAGAGACTGATGTTGTCTTTGCGAGGAGAGGTGCAGTCAGACTGAAATATCAAGCTCATCAGTCTCAACCAACCAACGAGACAATGAGACAAGAGAGCGTCTCCTACAGTTCTGCCCTAGTCCCGCCTAAAGCACCATTTCATAGAGGCCATTTAACAAAATACTAACAAACCCAAAGCAAACACAATGTCAAATGACAAACCAGTTTAAACACACACACACACACACACACACACACACACACACACAAAACATACAAAACATACAGGTTTTGCAAGCCTGCACACAAACACCAACACGCGTGCACTCATGCTCACACCCTCTCCTTCGCCAAATGAAGCTGTTAAACAGTGGGCGGGGATTATTTTGGGTTGTTTTTTGGTGAGTTCTGTTCCATATTATTTTGCTGCATCCCCTAGAGATGTGTTTGTTTTCATCACCCTTTTGAGGAATGAGCTGCAGCTTCAGAGTAGCCTTGTACACAGGCCTTACACAGCACTGCAGAGCTGGCAGGAAAGGGAGGGGGGGCACAGAGCTAGGTTATATGTCTAAACAACACAGTGATCTATGTCTTCACACAATGCTGTGAGGAGAAGTATGACATGGGCATAGAGCATGGGTGCCTTTAGGAATGAGGACTGTCCCTGGCTGTCACAGCGAAGATTGTACAGTGTGTGCCCGTAGAGCAACATCTCCATAAATCTGATTACCCATTTTAGTGGTTAATGGGATGGTCTCAAGTGCAATGTGCCTGTGTGAGATATACTACAGGGCTGGGCAATTGCCTCTGCGTGTATTTTAACTCATCATATGTGAGGACTAGATGTGACCTTTTGCCAAAGGCAAATGGAGATGGAGTGAGAGAGTAGCAGGGAGGGAAAGTGAGAGGCTGAGAGCACAACTATAAGTCATTTGTTTAATGACCACACTACAGATAGTTATGACCTTTTAGCATGAGGACAGATGGGAAGAGATGAGGTAGAAAGAGGGAAGGAGAGAGAGAGAGACAGAAGATAAGAGAGGAAGAAACTGGGAATATCAACAAAAGGTGTGATACCTTTTAGTCAGCTGCTTCCCTTATGATTTCTACTACGACATCTCATCTCACAATTTCTCTGTAACGTGACAAACCTATAACCCGTCGAAAATATGTACTGTAACAATGCCAACGACAAGTTTGTGGTAATAATGTGAGTACATGAACACAAGTAGATGTGCAGAAGTACAACGAAGATACTGTGTGTTTGAAGAGACCCAGAGAAAACCAAAGAGGCATCAGAGAAGTCAGGCTGTGTGTTTGTTATTCAGAGAGTGTCCCTCTCTAGTTCCACCCTGCATGAGAGGCAGTGAGGAGCAGGTCACCCTCTGTGTCCAGAGAGTCACATGATTCAACTGGGGGGAATGAGAGAGAGAGAGAGAGAGAGAGAGAGAGAGAGAGAGAGAGAGAGAGAGAGAGAGAGAGCCTTAGCCATACTGGCCAAGCCCAGCTCAGCTGAACCCAGCCCTGCCCTGGAGTCTAAGGTCCTCTTCTTGTCCCTGGAGCCAGAGGGGTGACGACCAGGGTTATGAAAGATGCATATCACTGTGGACTGGACTGGCCACGTTTGTTATGCTCAGAAGTGGTCAGGCACGGGGGTCAGAGGGGATGGGGTCAACCTGCCTTCACTGATCTGAGGTCACCTACTTCAGAGAAGGAGGGGGGGCTGCTGAGTGAGAGAGAAAGACATTCTCTCTCCATTTCAGCTCTCCAACTATTACATTTTTCCCTCTTGCCGTTAGTCTTCATTCCTCCCCCCTCTGTTGCTGTCTAAACACTTCCATTCCCTGTCCTCTTTCTTTCCTCCTCTCTCTGTCTTTCTAACACCCTGGGCTGGTGGCATGTTTGAGTTCCTGCCAGGGCAGGAAAGGGGGGGGTGGATCGGGGGCTCAGCAGGGCCAAAACAACAACAAACAACAACAACAACAACAACAAACATCATGACTTCCAGCCAATCCCTACTCCAACAACTACCGACTAACCAATCCTTATCCAGAAGAGTGCCATTATCAGCCTATCACAGTTACAGGCCTCCTTTGGGACATTTTTCACCATCTGAAAAGCTGGTGCCGAACCGGCTGCGGGGCCAGGCAGGGGGAAACTCCTCTTTGGAGGTCATTAAGATCAAAGTGATAAAACTGGGAAATTCTACATCTACATTCAGCGGCTGTTATGTAACTTGTCTAAAGGACATTTTAACGGTCCCTGACATTGGCATTCCTTGACAGTCTTCATCAGATTAACATGTCTGTGTGCAAATGTCTGAATGTAAGGATTCAGACGGCGCAGCAGAAGCACAGCGGCCGTGAGTGACAATTAATTATCAGCTCACGTCATTGAGCATTACATAACGGAGTGTAAATGTTGAATGTTGCGTCAATTTGCATCTTCAGTCTGAGCGATCAGGGGCTTTCTGCACTTCCAGCAAACCAGAAGGCATTGATAATGACTACGCTACCGTCACAACCTATTTACAGGGAGGATTCTACAGTTGACGCTGTAGCCTTGTAGTCTGCTGAGAAATACATTTTGAATGCAGCCTTATTTCAAGGATCTTAACAGCGGAGTGCATTTATCAACCCATGTCTTCATCTGATCTAGACCACATCAAAACTAGAGCTCCTTGCATTCATTTTCAAGTACCCAATGTTTTTCTGTAGGCAATGCTTTAATTCGCTTAGAGCACATGAACGCAGAATTAACGGGGTGAGGCTGATGATTTCCAATCCATTTGTTAAAATTGGCATAGAGTTTGACTATGTTTGAGTTTGTTTGAGTATGTTTGTGTTTGTTTGAGTATGTTTGTGTTTGTTTGTATATGTTTGTGTTTGTTTGTGTATGTTTGTGTATATTTGAGTATGTTTGTGTATGTTCCTTTGCTATGGAGAATAATGGTGATGGAGAATATGGGGAACCGGTAACCATTTAGTACGGTGGCCCAGAAGTGCAAAGACAGAAAACACAACGGCAAATTAGAAAACAAAACACAGTGAAGTGACTAAAACTGGACAGGGTAGGTACAATGATTCCTTGTCGCTGATTGGACGAACTATCCATCAGGCTGGCTGAATAGGGAAACCCACAATACACCAAAACACCCACTGCAAAACTTCGACCGCAAGGTTAGAATTAACCGTTCACCGCAATAAGGGCAATACATATTCTGGTTGTCCTTCCCCGGGTTCTTTGTGAAGTTCTAGTATCAAGACAACTTGTTCCCTCTTCCTCGACTGCTTTGCTTGTGCAAAATAGCTACTTCTGTTCCTTCCGGACAGGCAGACAGTGCGTCCAATCACTGACAAGGTTTCTGGTTTGCTGTTGTTTTCTGACACTGTAATTTAGCTTTCATTTTAATAGATTTTATGGCCTTTGAGGTGAGCGACGATAAAGATACGGATAATAAAAGACAGGTTTTATTATGAGGTCCTGACTGTGGTCTGGCTGGTATCTATGGTATATGGTATGTGCTGACATGAGTACAGCCTGTCCAATGAATGAGCACAATGAATCTGATAACAGAGGCAGAGCAGACAGAGGCAGATAGATGTGGTGCTATGGTAGAGAACAGAGGTGTGTGGGCTGCACCTCGCCAGGTCAGAAGTGTAGACCGCAGACCGCAGACCACTACCTCTGATGCCATAGAGGAACAACATGGCCTTGCTAGGGTTTATGCCATTCAACATCTCCCAAATCAACATTTCTGCATTTGCTTTTTTCATATTGTTGCTTTCAGAAATTATTTCTAAACTCTTTCTGCACTGTAATAAAAAGACGGCGCTTCCGATCCCATGTTATGAACATTTTGAGAAAGGCTTGGCACTGGCATGTGAAATTTGGCCTTGATGTGTAAAACTGGGTATTCCCAACAGCCCCATCTCTGTCTGTACTAATGGATGAAATGGGAGCAGCATAACATCCATCCACTCCAAAACTCAACTTTGCAAAAATAGAAATTGAAAAACCAACCCCAGGTCAGCATATATTGCAGAACTTCACACTACTATCAAGACAGGTTCAATTGCAATAAAGTCAAATCATTCTCTCAGGGAAAGAAATCGTTGCCATGGGATCCAAGTCCTCAGACACAAGACAGGTGCCACAAGTCTGCAGGAAAACTGCCTACAAATCATCTCCAACCACATTCTGCCGCTTCAGGTTTGTCTGAAGACAGTAGCAACTACACTTGGACCTAGAACAAAACACTATACAAGGGAGGAAAGGAGATCTCATCGAAAGAGGAATCAGAGTATGAAGAGAGGTCACATTGAACACAAACATTGCACTGAGGTACGTTTTTATCAGAACATCTTGAATCAACCAGACCCAACGAGGGGCCACACCCCTGCATAGGGACAAGGCACATCGGTCAGTCCGTTATTATGAGAGAGAGAGAGAGAGAGAGAGAGAGAGAGAGAGAGAGAGAGAGAGAGACGTACAGAGGACTTATGTAACTGTCTCAAATGAGACTCATATGCCTCTTATTGTGTTCCTATCACTACATGGGTCCCATGGTAGCGTACAAACACTGTGCACATGGTGCTCTTTGACCCAAGATCACAAGACTGTACTAAAAACTCTACAGCCATTGATTGTACTGCTACCTCTTCACACAAGGCCCATACAGTAAGCTAAATATACACTCGGGAAGAAAATGACGCCCTAAGGTTGAATTAAAAAAGGTGCCCCATGCTTCCAAGTGGTGTTTGAATGACAGTCCATAATGTCCAATTTCATTTTGGAAACAATCTGATCACGCCACATTAAAAGCCAAATAAAAGAGAGAATGAATGAATATGTTGACACCGTTTGGGTCCTACAGTGCTATGGCACTTCTGTTGCTACTCAGATGGAAAATATTACATAAAGCACAGACGCTGCTCACTCTAGCAAGCAACATATCAGTGCAAGGGCAGCGGACAGAACAGCGCTGTAGCTCAGGTATTATTCCCAAGGAGAGAGCAGTGGATTTGCATGGGCTGCTTTCCCATTCAAACATCCTCTGCAGCAAGCTGACCGACCGAGCCCCAGCTAGACCAACTCCACTACCTTCCAGTCAAATCAGGAGGAAACAGGAAGTTCATAAGGAAACCATGGGTTCATATTTCTCTGTAACACCTTGTCCAGTCTGAGGCTAAGGTTTGTGTGAATGCCCATTTTCTGCAATCATCAGGACATGTCACCTTGTTCCAAACTAGTAAGTGGTGGCTATGTAACAGTATGTAACCGCGTTAGAGTGATAACATTTAAAACCCCAAAGACAAGATTTTTTTATAGACTTTTATCTTTATTAGACAGTTTGCAGTGGAGAGACACGTGGGGTATGACATGCCACAAAGGTCACAGGATTCAAACCCAGGACGCTGGAGATACGTGCTGCCTGAGCCACCTGGATGTTTTAACTCCTATGAAATTAGGCTGGACTGGAGGAATACGCTTATAGACCATGGTGATTCATCAGCAAACCCTCACATAATTGCCTGAATCCCCAAATCACCTGAACCATTTCTAGAGCAATTTAGAAACAACAAAACAATAGAAACATCATGACAAGGCACTTGTAGTAAAATCTCTCTCACTTGCTCTATTCTTCATACACACACAATTTTGTCTATTACACAAAGCAACAATCTCTGAGCCCAGTAGATGACCTGCCCCTGTATGGTAAAAAAGTGAGTCCAGATCATTCCCTGGACACTGCCCTTGTTGCCCTTGATCAAGCAGCTCTCTGACTCAGAAATCTGCCAGCACACCATATGAGATGACCATTTATCTGGTGAAGCGATTTCACAGCCACAGCTCAGTGATTCTTTTTATGGTGGGATGGATCGGGGTGGAGGGGTAGAGGGAGAGCCTGGCTGCTGGCTGCCAAGAGGAGAAATGTAGCACTTTACTGTAAGAACTGTGATAATGTGATAGGTGTTGAGGCTAAGGCCAGTAAATGCAAGGCTGGTCCAATGCAGCATCTGAAATGAAGTCTAGATAATAGATCTGATATAGGAAACTGGAGAGATAATGGCCTATATAATACATGTTGTGCCAAATGGACACAACAGATGACACACACATCAGTCCATATGGCGTATGGAGTATGGAGTATGTGGACAGTGGTTAACCTCACCAAGTGATTGCTAGGTTTACAGCTGTAAGTGTTACCAGCTATAGTAGATGTAATATTATAAACTCAAACATAAACCATCCATTATGTT